>LPNX010333118.1:0-63580 GCA_001517045.1 Pseudotsuga menziesii
AACCATTTTTGAAACGGGGGTAAAAATAGCTACTAAAATTAGGAGAGAGAAAAACGAGAACTGTGTCGAGTTCTCGTTTCATAGTATAAGTGGTTAGAACCCCTTGATAGTAAACTAGCTATTATTATCCAAGATATTATGAATGCAGTTCGCTCTGCTGGAAACTTCCCATCTCCTGGATTCATCTTATCAACTGCATTGACAGTTTTAGAAACTATTTCTGTGCTTTAGTCTATTGGAGTAAAATTGTCTGCATTTGATGCTCTAATTTGCAGCAGTGGGAGCCAACTTCTATATACAGCTGGCGATAGTCTAGATTCACCCATATAACCAGATCCGGATTATGATTCTCATATCAATTATCGCTAGGTGCAGAGGGGTTGAGAAAAAAGCATGAGAAAACTGAGAGGTCCACAGAATTTTCTATTCCTAATGGAGGATGCCGAAGCATCTAACCCCCATTGCTTAGCCAATACAGTCAATAATATATCCACTGTAAGCTTCAATTCTAGATGTCATTTTTAGTAACTGGTATATGTTCTATGTCACTACATGAGTGGTATTCAGCCTCCTGAAAATCTAGAAAAATATTGATTGTTGATTAAGGCACTTGTTTACTAGCTCCAATTGCATGACATTAAAATGGCGTTGCTAACAATTTTTTAGAAAGGAGTACAAGATATAACTTTATTTATTCCAAATACTAGGGAGCCATGAAAAATCTCTATTAGTATAATAGAATCAGGATTCAGGACTATCATTGAATATTGATTAGTCCTATCATCTTTTTAAGATTTTGCTTGGGTACTGTTTTGCTAGGCACCCAAAGCACATGAACTGAGATGACAATTGAGAATGAGAGGTTTAATATTCCATGTGCTTTACTCTCAAAATTGTTCCCAGCTATGTGTGTTGCCTCTTCATGCTTCAAGATCTCAAGCTTTAAGGCGATAAAATTCTAGATAGTTCTTTGCCTCTGAATTTAATTGGATGGATTTGGTCTTTGGCGAGTGCATGTTAAGCACTTCTGGCCATATTTTAAAGATTTTACTTGGGTACTTTTTTGCCAGGAACCCGAAGCACATGAGCTGAGATGACAATTGAGAATGAGAGGTTTAAGATGCCATGTGATTTACTCTCAAAATTGTTCTTGACTGTGTGTGCTGCCTCTTCACGCTTCAAGCTCTCAAGCTTTAAGGTGATAAAATTCTAGATAGTTATTTGCCTCTAAATTTAATTGGATAGATTTGATCTTTGGAAAGTGCATGTTAAGCACTTATGGCTCAAATGGAGCCCATGCAATAAATTCTTGTTGAACAAGATCTGTATTACTAAAAGTTAGATTTGGTGATTTGCAGGTACCTGTATGTTCAGTGGGGCTTGGATATAGCCAATATGTATGTGTTTCTGGGGAAAAAGGAGATACAATCTATGAAGAGATGATTGGATGAATGCATAAGACACTGATATTGAGTGGGATCGTCTATGATGGAAGTGAAAAGATGGGGAGGAGTCCTTCCAGCTATGGAAGAGAAGACGTTTTCTCTTCACAAAGTCCAAATATAGTGACAGTTACTGTAAGTGATGATAAAGAAGAATTCAGTAGCCAAGAGATGATTACAGCTTTAAAAACATTTTCTTGAGATAAATAATTCTGCATCCCATTGTATGTAACCAGACACATTTTTACTAAAATAAAGGTTCCTAGTAAATTTTAGGGAGATGAAAACTACTAGTAATGTTTTAGAATATTTGTAAAAACCCAACAGGTTGTTAAGTATTGAACTTTTACGGAGGCCATCATATCCATGAAAGAGCTACTAGGTAATACAATGGATTTGGACTTCCTTCAGAGGTATTAGAAGTGTTTTTGTATTTGTTATAATAAGCGCATATATAACTGTTTGTTGGAATTGTTTCTTTTTGCCATGTTAAATCTTGTGAAATTACCATGTACATTTTTCAGTTATTTGTTTTTTATTTTTACTAAGCAACACAATTTATTGCTTAACATGTGTTGTTTGCAAGTAACCTTACTCGCAAGATTTGTAAAAACATGAAGAGGGATGTTGTTGCAATGTGGATACAGAAGCACGTGCGCAGATATAAAGCTCAGCAAGCTCAGAAGAAAAGGTATTAGAAGTGTTTTTATATGTTATAATAAGCACATATATAACTGTTTGTTGGAATTGTTTCTTTTTGCCATGTTAAATCTTGTGAAATTACTATGTACATTTTTCAGTTATTTATTTTTTATTTTTACTGAGCAACACAATTTATTGCTTAACATGTGTTGTTTGTAGGTAACCTTACTCGCAAGCTTTGTAAAAACATGACGAGGGAGGCTATTGCAATGTGGATACAGAAGCATGTGCATAGATATAAAGCTCAGAAAGCTCAGAAGCACGTGCAGTATGGATACAAAAGCACGTGAGCAGATAGAAAGCTCAAAAAGTGGGCCATTGAGTATGAAGATTCTATTGCTGATGCTTTTCCATTGAGTATGAAGAGCCTGTTGCTGAGGGTTTCAAGCTACTAAGTATGGTTTTGAAGCTGTCATGGGATCCAAGTATGGCTTAGCAACAAAGTACAAGTGGGATGGTTTAGCCAATGTAATATTTTGAAAAGTCATCGGTGTACTAGATGATTTTCATGTAAAGTTATATGGAGATAGCTTTTGAAAAAACTCATTTATTGTAATACTTGACATTTCATATAATATAATTTGTGCTGTTTAAAACTTATATGGTTGCACTTTATATTTGCATAATTCAAATATGTATTAGATGATGATAAATAATGTATGATTCTCTTTTTAATTTAAACATAATACCATATTAAAAATTTATATTGATTAATAATGGACACCATTAAAACTACTAAAATGTAATAACCACACATAAAACCACTAAAAATGACTAAATTAGTGACCAATAAATGAGATTAATGACCAAAATTCATATATAAAAGAACAAAAAATTGAGAGACACGTGACCAAACAATGAGATATAAATGACCAAAAAAACGACCAAAATTCACATATCAATGACCAAAAAACAGTTTTGGTGGCTAATTTGCGGTCTTTTAATACGCGACCAAATTTGGTCATATTCTAGTTTGCCATGTGGTCATTAATTTGGTCATAAATGTGGTCATATATTTGGTCATCGATTCAAATATGACCAAATTAATGACCAAATATATGACCAAATTAATGACCAACTGACAAGTTATAAATGACCAATTTTGGTCGCGTAATAAAAGACCGTAAATTAGCCAGCAGCGATCGCCAAACCAAAAGTGGTCATTGATATGTGGATTTTGGTCATTTTTTTGGTCACTAATCTCTCATTTTCTACTAGTGATCCTTTGGGTGAACCACGTTATATCTGTGTCTCTTTGTAATGTTGTAATGTGTTTTGCATCTTGTTTATTGATTTAACTGTATATTTGTTATTGCTCTGCGGTCCTATTTTCTAACACCACAGATGAGCCCACATAACTCCTAGCTGGTTGCATGTGGGGGTGAGGTTGTGGTTGTGGCTACGTGTAATGCTGCTGCTGCGGGTGGTGTTGCGGCTGCTGTTGGCGTTGCGGCTACGGACGATGTTGTGGTTGTGGTTGGGGCTGCGGTTGCGGTTGTTGTTTGGGTGCACCGATGCTTGTTGAGACCATGCACAAGTATTTATTTTGTTTTTGTGTCAGTGGTGGTGACACCAACAAGAAAGGAGCCATCATGGTGGGATCGATAAAAAACCCAGGGCCCACATTCAATGGTGGGGAGACTGGTGTGTTTTCAACCACAACGTTGGTTGCAGGGATGACGTTAGCATGTGCAGTCACCCCTTGCGGCTTAGTAGTGGTGATGGTAGGGATAACATTGGCAGGTGCTATTAACCCTTGCAGATCATGGTAGGTGAGCTGGTTAACTATCACAATCTTCCCTTCATGGGGGAACATCATGAGGTGGAAGACAGTTGATGCAATGGCTCGCATGGTGTACATGTAACTCCTCCCAAGGAGGAGGTTGTAATCCATTTGAGCGTTGACGACCTCAATGTCAATCATGACTATCTTCCTAGCTAATGTGATGGAAACATAAGGGAGGATTCCTTTGGGATTCTTGGGGTGTCCATCATAAGCCCATAGAGTCGTGGAAGATGGTTGCAGAATTGGTGATCCAAGCTTCTGCCAAACCAAGGTAGACATGATGCATGTGGATGCCCCCTCATCCACTATGCATCATTGCACAACCAAGTTCTGGATGGACACCGGGATTTGGAAGGTGATAGTTGAGGGCATGCACGGCTCTCCATTTTCTGTGTCAAAGGTGATCAGCTTAGAATCAGAGGGGTCTACTACCCCTAGGGTAGCTATTAATGCTTTCCACTGGATTGGGCATGTTTTAAGTACCTCAAGAGTGGACATGGCAGTTGGTGTTTGGTCCAAACCATCCACAACGCTATAGCTGACTGCAGCTCTAACTGTGGCATTATTGGCGATTCTGTGTATGGGGGGGCACGGGAATGGGGGTAACTGGAGAGGTAGGTTGGTTGTCTTAGACATGGATGTTGTTGTTGAGTAGACAGTTTGGTAGTGGTACCGTACTGGTTTCATCTGGTTTGTAAGTTGACCTCTTCAGTGGTCATGGTCATCAGGTGGTGGACACCTGTTTCGGCTGTGGGTAGTGCCCCTGAAGCATTTGGATTGGCCTGGGGAGGGGTGGCGGTTTCCACCAATCCTTGGACTAGTAGTGGGTTTTGAAGCACCATGAGAGGAGGTCCTTGTGGTGTCGGGTTGGCTTGTGCTTGGTTTGTAGCATTGGCATCCTGTTGGACCTCATTTCAAATGGCCTTCTTCATGCGACACATGAGGGGACACTCAAATGTATAGTGCCCATAGACCTCACAGAGTGTGCATGGTTAGTTTGTGCATAATGGGGCATTGCGTCTTGGTGCATTTGGTCACGGGGGATTCTGGGCTGGCTGGTTTTCTATGGCATTGTTGGGAAGATTCGGTTGTTGACCACCTCCTTGCAGTTGGTTGTTTCCTTGGTTGCGGGGACAATTATTTCTAGCTTTCCCTTGTTGATTGTTGGGGGCAGGCTGGTTGGGACGGTTTTGCGATGAAAACACTTGACCCAACGGAGCAGGTGGAGCGGGTGGAGTAGGGGCAGGGGCTTGGAATTGTTGCACTGGTTGTGCACAGTAGATTTGTGGGGGTGGCAGTGCCACGAATGTGGGCATTTTCCCCACATACTGCTGTGCTAGCCAAGCCATATCTTGAGCCTGTTGCGGTGGCACAGGTTGTGCATAGGAAGTTGTCGCTTTGGACTGAGACATCATTCTAGCATAGTCTGAAGCTTGGTTTTGGTAAGCAACATTAGCAGTGTTGCTTGGTCGTGGTGCCACGACAAGTGGTGTCGGTCGAGGCGGTGGTTGTTGAGAGACTGACCCTATAATGCCATCCACAATGTGGGATGCCCTCGATGCATCATGGTAAGAGGTACTTGGACGGGAAGCATCTGGGATGACGGTATACAAGTATCCCAACTGGGCATAGATGAGGTCAAATTGTTGAGCCTTCAGTATGGCCTCTTCTTCAGATTAGGGATGTTCATACACGATGTCCTTTGTGATGGGAGAGAGCAAAGTCTTGAGGAACCAATCCAAGAAGATCCTATCATCAAGTTGGATCTTACACAAGCTACGGTGTCACCGCCACTCATGGATATGATCGGTGATATGAGTGGTGGTGTTTTGGACAGGATAACAGGATCTCCACTCCCTCGTCATATCTGGCAGGGATTTGGAAATACTGTAGGAACATGAAGGCTAGGGAATTAAAGTCAGGTTACTTGGCTTGTGGAAGCTCAATGTACCATTTGGCTGCGGTACCTGTAAGGGTACGGTGGAATAGCCATAGTCTGATGGAGTCTTCTACGATGCTATTGGATGAGCACCATATATGGAATGTCATTATATGATTTTGGGGACATTCCTCGGCTTTTCCTTCGAACTTTGGGATGTCCAATGGATTCTTAGTTGGCATGGGTGGCCAAAAAGCTTGGTGACAGATGGGGTCATTCGTCAATCTGTCCAAGTCAAGCAAGTTCAAATGAGCCATGAATGGCAGATTTGACCCCAACTTGATGTGAGATGGGGTTGCAATGGGAGTGGGGTTTGTAGGTGCATAATGCATCTGCATGGCTAGGAGTGCTTGTGGTGGCACCATGGCAGATGAGCCAATGCCCCCAAGTGTTGTGGGTGGGATGGTATGGGTAACAGGGACATTGCCCACATGTATGGTGGTGGGGGAAATGTGGTTGGTTGGTGCACTTCCCCCCTTGTGTGGCGGGGGGGACAATGTGTGTGGAGGGGCCACTGCCCCCATGTGTTACCACTGGGCCAGCTTGGCTGGTCACTATGGGTGGTGGTAATTGGCTAATGACAGTCTACATGACTGTGCTTGGAATGCTTGCCATGTTGTGGGTGACTAGTTGTGATGTGGACATGGGTCCACTTGCTAAGGTTAGGCTGAAAAATGGATCTGGGTTTGCAATAGCCATGGGGCTAGATGGTGCGGAGTGGAGTACTGGTTCAGACTTATATGGGTCTGAATTAGAATCAGATGTTGTGTGGCCCTATGATGGTGTGGGAGATAATTGAGAATGGATACAATAGTATCGACTGAGTGTTCCAAACGGTGGTGGTTCGCTTCTTAGGCATGAAGAAGATCGTGGAGGATCAATTTTGTTGGCTTGTGTGTATGAAACTGGTGGGTATGAAATTTGGACCCCGGTTTCAATGGATTCTTACTGGCTGAAGGTGGTCTCTCGACCACCAAGACTACCAGAAGAAAACGCTTGGCTTGTTCCTCATGGGTAACTCTACACAATCGGAAGGGGTCGTTGCCTATTTCGCTTGGCAATTCCTCTCAGCGGCCAGCTACTTTGGGGTTCCTGTGGTACTCCTCACAATGAGTTTCTGGGCGAATCCCAAGTACTTTCCATAGTTGTAGCAGTCAGGGACTTATGTCCTCAAAGAATGCAGAGTTGATTGAACTTAGTGTACATTGGGTAAATTTTAAGGCTCACTCAGCGTCATGAACTGAGTTGGGTTAATTATGTGGTATGGTGTGTTGGCTTTCTTGTTTGTTCTTGTATTTGGTTTGCAATATGGTTTATGAATTCATGGTAGAGTCCACATCATGGTTTGGTATGCAAACTTGAACAAAAAATTGTAAGCAAATGTCGTTATTAACACTGAATTGTTGGCCTAACTAAATGCCTGCCTCTTAGTGGTATTCTTCTTCAACCAAAAGAAGGTGATGGGCTCTCAACATAATGGGACTAAGCCCACCCGTAGATCCCAGGTCACCTCCCAAGTGCTAGGTTGGTCAAGTAGGGAGGACAATTAGCGCCATGAAAATCCCTCCTTCTCTACCCGCCGTACCTTCCAGGTCACCTGCTTTTAGTGGTTTGGGAAAAATTCCATGGAGTGCCTAGATCTATACGAGATGTCCCTTCGTCGTATCCCAGAATACCCCGGAGGGTGATGACTAGGTAGAGGAGGAAGGGGGCAGAAAGATAGTTGATTTCAAGTTGATTTTAGTTAGACTAGGTTAATTTTACTAAGCCATAATGATTTACTTAACATTTACACATTGTTCATGAAATAAAATGCAGAAAATAAAAACAGAAACTGAAATTAAAAAGTACAAAAATGGGTCGCTCACCTGTAAAAGTCCCATTTTTACAAATTGGATTCTGATCAAACCGTGAGGAATTACCTCAAACGATTGAAAACCCACTTCGGAAACGAGCCCTTTTACCCATAATAGCGAACAGATTCACAAATGGATCAATTGTTTGGGCAGAAAACGAGCCCAAACACAGGTGAATTTTCAAAAATTCGGTTCGGTCGTTTTTGCACAGTTGAGTGATTTGCAAACCATGAATGGCCAACAATAACTGGTACTGTGGCAAAATGGGCTTGGATTGGCCTTGAGGAGGCTCATAAATAACTATAAATTTAAATAAACAAGAATCTAAGATGGATTTAACATGAAATTTTTGAAAAACTAGGGCAAAAATTTAAAAACTTGAGAATAAAAAGTTTGGCCCAGGGATCCTATGGGATCGACCCAGCGGAGTCGCCAAAGCTGTAGTGAGAATTTATCCTCACTGTAGGGGTAAAAATGGATCCCTTTTCCCTATAGGGCACAAGGGTAGGTTTCTACCCTTAGAAAACAATAAAAATGACTGAAATAGAGCTGCGAATTGAAACTAAACTAATCTAAGCAATAACAAGTAAATGGCAGCTATTGTAAACTAAATGTAAGATATAATGGTAGAAAACAAAGAAGAATAAATGATGGAGCATTGTTGAACCCCTCTGCACAAAATGGGTTAGGGTTCCGCTTCCTTAAAACCTGCAAAAGAAACCTATACTACTATGGAAACAACCTGCAAACAAAGTCAATAAAAAACCTGCAAATGAAAATATTGGTTAGAAAACAAAGTAAGCAAATGAACATCCATAAAAATAAGCTATACCTCACTTAGGTGGAAATGGGCCACCATGCCCTAGCTCACGGGAGCACCTCTCTCTTGGTTGGGGAGAAATGGCTTGGAGAAATGGAGATGAAGGAGAGGGAGAGTGGGTGGTTTGAGAGCAAGAGGTCTCAAAGCATCCATGGGCGGCATAACAATATGCAAATGAGGAGTGTTTTAAGAGTGACCCCCCACCCTCCTTATATAGTTTTTCCAAGGGGTTTTAGGGTTTTAAGCCCTTGGTCAAGGCTTTAGCCCCTTTTTTGGGCCTTTATCCCCTTCCACCCTAACTTTAGCCCCTTTTAGGGTTTTAGCGCCTTTTTTAGGGCTTTAGCTCCCAGGGGTCTATTTTGGGCTCTTTTTTGGGGTTTTTAGCCCTTTTCTTCATGCTTGGGATCTTTTGTAGGTGTGGGGGTCAAATGGAAGGTCATGGAAGGTCTTACGGAGTGAAATGAGTGTTGTGAGGTGGTGTCCTTGGGTGGTGTAGGACATAGAGAGCTATGTGGGGGATTTTTGGGTTAACAAGTGCCAAAAGGAATGGAGGAGCAATGTGGATACACCACTATTGGCTCCAAGCATTACATTCGTGGCCATGGTAAGCCTGCTAATCAAGCTGATGCTTGTCACCCTTCAACCCTGTGGGCAGAGCTACGTTACGACTGGTTGTTTGGTTGGGGTTTGATGTTGTAGCGAATTTGATTTCTCCTTTGGGCTTATGAATATAGACTTAGTTATTTTTAATGTTGAGGCATTATGCCATGATTTTATTCTTAGTCCATTCAGCTGTGTGTGATTTCATTTTGGTTATGTAAATTGTTATCTTTTTGGTTTTGGGATTTTATAACCATGGGCTACACCATTGCTTGCAATGGTGCCATAGACCATTGGCACACCTGTGTAAAACCTTGTTCTCATCCTTTAATGGAGATTGTGTAATAGACATTGGGATCTCTGTGTATATACACATATGTATTGGTTTTAAAAAATGTAATGGTTAACTTGATATATGGCACATGTGATTTTTTCTACGTTTTTATTGGGCACTGTATTTAAATGGAGTTGGGGTTTTAAAGGTAGAGGAATTCACCTAATCGAATGATCTGTGTGTAATGTCATTGATTAATGTTGACATTGTACTACTGTGACAATGTGGGTGAAGTCCATGCTGTAAATGGCATGAGCCCTTCCCATAATGTTGCGTTAGCTTGTATATTATTTACTTATGGTATTTGGTTCTTTATGTGAATTGGACTGTGTATTAAAATTTTATTTGGCCAAGGTAATGCTATAGCTAGGGTCTTACGACCTCACTGCTAGCGTATGCATCGTTATTTAGAAGGCATTTGATGTGTTGGAAAAACACAGCCCGAATGCTTATTGTATATCGTGGCCTGTGACTAGGTATACGACCTTCATCGATTTGGGCCTGGACGATTTCAAACTGTGAAATATTTATAAGAGATAATAGAAATGATATTAGGTATTTACTCTATGTATTTTGTTGTTATGTGTTTTGATTATGGTGATGATTTATGTTAAGGTTCTTATTGTGGAGTTTAATTTTTTTTATGAATTGAATTTGTAACCCATGAGGGTCGATACCATGACCTTTGTTTAATAATACAGAGTTATATGAATTGTTAGTTGGTAAAATTTTAGGTGGATGTTTATGATGGATATTATATGGGACCTTTAAAGATATAATGCATGTGATTTATCGTATTTTATATAGATGTTAAGACTATATTTTTTATGGTAGAGTCTTGATAAGGACCACATGGATGGTCATGATATCCCTTTGATTAAATTTAATGTTGGATCCAGTTATGTAAAGTATTTTGGTTTTAAATGATTAAATGAAGAAGACCTTGGAAGGTCTTTAATAACTCGTTTATCTTGTTTATTATATGAACTCGGTTCTTAGTATACCTAGTTTAAAATATAAACTGGTACAGTTAGCATAAAATAATATTTTATTTAATTATTACTAAACTAGTTTATTTAAAATTCTAGGGAAAGCCTCTGTTGACAAATGAAATATGTCAGCAGAGTATTAAATATAGAGAACACAGTATAAACATAATACTAAGATCAAAATCTAATTAATACAGTAACATTTATGAAGGATACCACCCTATATAATAAAACTTCTCCAATATATGATTAGTAAATTGTAATTACAAACACTAACAGTTTGTTAACCATAAAAATTAACCCTTAGGGTTATAAATTACATTACAGCCATTACTTAACATAAACGGTAATGAATCTTTAGGAAAGAAAATAGAATAGGGTTTTCATGGTTTCATACTTGAATTTGAATCTTTGTCAATGGCTGCACCTGCACACTTAAATAACCAGGATTAACAATTGAATGCAGATCTGACCTCTGTTTGATGACCAAATCACTTGGGAACTACCACATTCCACCCAAACATGACTTGAAACCATTCCTGGTTAAAATTCGGATCCACCCGAGCTGGACTCCAACATCCAAGTAGTTTAGAGATCCTAAGGTAGGGTTTCCCAACTAGTAATCAGTTCTGAATCAATCCTCTTTACCTTAAAGGAAGAATTATCCAAGAAAACACTTGAGAGCAAAACAGGAAAAATAATAATTCTCCTAGCTAAAAATCAGAACCCCAAGCCTTTGCTTGGCTTGAGTCTTTATAGACAGACTTTTCAGTCAAAGTCACAGTTAAATCAAGAAATCCTTGATTTGTTGATTTAACTCTTTTAATTTACTGGGGTAATTTTCAATTCTTAACCTAGGAACTTTTAACTAGTTCCTAGTTAGCCTTTCATAGATATTTCACTATTTATTAATCTTTAAATAATAATTAATAATTTGTGGAGCTTCTCTTCTTTCTTTATTCAATTATATAATTAATCATAATTAATTCTTTTTACATACTATGTATAAAATACATAGTATTAAAATACTTGTTTAACATTTGTCTTTGGGCATCATGTATCATGATCCCTAGACTTAACGACACTTCTTTATGAAGGTCAAGTAGATAGATGGCTCAGGTCTACTAGGCTAGGAAACTCTAAACATCCTTGCATGTTGGATTTCCCTTGTATAACATGGTAGCTCTTCAATACTTTGATGAGAATACAGAAATTTAAAATTTCATTTAATCACTTCTAAATAAGTATGATGATGATCAATATTTTTCTCAAGCCGTTTTCACTAGGAAGTTATTAAATTCTTTTGAGTAACCCCTAATACTTACCATATCCCATACTCAACGCTTATAGCAGGGAGTAACAAACATAGTGCAATTCCAGAGCTTTCGCTCAACACTAAATGCTAGGATGTACTTGTATGATACACCTAGGGATACAATGGGTAAGGATCCGATGCTCCAGATATTATGCTCAACATCAACATGGAAGGCTCTACAGCTTATTCCCAACACATATAATTATCTTTTCATGTGTTCCGGAGCTTCTCGCTCAGCACAAAGGTAAGGACTCATGTGCTCCAGAGCTTCTTTCTCAACACAATTCATCAATCACTCAAATGTTCCAGAGCTCCTCACTCAACAAAAAACATCTTTTCAACCATGTGCATCAGGTTCCACACCCAACATAAACAAGAATATATATATATATATATATCATTAATAATTGGCTTACGCCCAATATGTAAAAACAAATTATCATGTTCATATGCAGTGGGGTCTTTGACCCAATATAGAAATAAAATATCAATATAATATTCATGATCATTAGGCTCATGCTTATAAATGGTAGGTCCAAAATTCGGGATATTACAACATAATTTTTGTGATCACTCCAACAAGAGTCACTCCATCCACAACCAACTCCTTAATCAATTCCACCTCTTCCATTATGAAGGTTCTTTCTTATCCATGAAGGAATTCATTAAGTTTTCATGCTACAAGAATTTATTTATCCCTTGATACTCTTCCATGACTTATATCCTAGCCATTATTACCCACAATTCTATGCATAATTTTTATAGGTACATTAACAAAAATTACCTCCTTTACATAGGATTATAATCTTTAATGACCTCTTGTAACCCATCTCTACACTTCCACAATGTGCAATTACTTCTTTAATCCTCCACTAAGCCTTAAACTTCAATAATTTTACTTAGAATTCCTCTGCAAGAATTTTTATCCTCTTCATCGGCTCTCATATATTTCAATTATTCCTTCAACCTCAACTGATAATCAGGTTGACTCTTCTTCCACTAAATAAATCTACCAAATAATCACAACTATTGCAGCTGGCCACACTTATAGAATTTTTCTCTCCCTTTACAAATCTTCATACCTTTGATTAGTCCTCTTTCTTTCTATTTCTGGACAACTCTACCCAACCTCCTCCATGACTTGTGTTTGTTAAGAGATTTTGGTTGTTTGTATTTTCACTGAATCTTCTTCAAATGTGGAGATAAATCTTTGATGCTAATTAGATGCCAGGAAATATGAAAATAAATGCTGATTGTTGATCATTATCCTAGAAATCTAGAACTGCTCGAACCTTTTGCCTAGAAAAATGGATCTGGTCCTCTCCCTCAGGATACATTGGAATTAAACCCTTCTCCTTTATGGCTTCTGCATTTTCTTTGACATGTATTTTCAACCTAAATTCTCCACACTGACTCCTCCTCATGTAAACCTATATGCTATGGAGCAGTATAAGTGTTGTTAAAGCAATCGTTCCTTGAAAATTTTGAAAAACAGAGCACTTTGAATAACTCTGCAAGTTGTATCTTTAACCTCTGTTTCAGTTTGGCTTGGACCTTGGTTGCATTCAATAATTCATCTCTCTATTGTCATCAATAGCTATATCTTGTTTACCTTTTGAACAACGATTACAATAGACAAAGATTTGAACATTTTTTATATATATGCATCTATCTTTAACATTTTCTAACATGCTATGCAGAAGTATGCAGGCTCAAATCTATGATGTAGATAACATGAACAAATGATATACCTATGGCGTACTCCATATTTGAAATCAGGATCAAACGTTGAAATTCAATGACAGACTTTAGCTTTGGGTTTTCATCAAATTGGATGTTTTGCTTTTAAATATCTCTGACAAACAGCATGTTGTAGATAACTTGGTGATGGCGGTGGCATATGAACAATGATTTGGGTTGTTGGCGCTTGAAAACTCAACTCAAAACATTTAATTAATTCACAACATCCTATTTTCAATGCTTGATATTGGATGGCTAACAATCCTGGTACATATCCCATATGAGAAAGTAACAGATCATTATATTCACACCTATCTTCAAGTAATTATGACCTGTTATCTACGACGAGTGACCCATGGGCTCTCCTCAGTGCTGGGTGTGAGCATTTTCATGCATAAACTTAACACATATGAGAGCTTTGGATATGCTTTGGGGAAAACTATACTTTGAAACCAATGTCAATTTAATGTTTACCCAAAATGACAAAATGAAAGCACAACATGAAATTGAGATTGACAATTTATGTCAAGGTGAGTGATAGTTGAAAACCAAAAAGGAAGAACATGACCAAAAAAAATCATTTTCTTTAAATTAATAATAATTATTAAAAACAAAAAACTATGACACCCAAACTAGATAATGATAGAAATGGAAAATTGAATAAGGGTTTGAGAAAATGAAGAGCTTCTGAGCAAACAAAGAGAAAAAGGCCATACATGCATCAAGAACTGATCGAGGATGAAGGTTTGAGGTGATGAGGATTTTACCAAGGTTTAAGGTGATGAAAAGTTGACCAGGTTGACAAAAACTCAAAGATTTGACAAAGATGCTAATGGACTTTCCGCTAGCAAATATCAAGGTCCCTCTTTCCATACACATTGCCAAAATCCAAAAATTTCATGGGATAGATTTTGGTGACAACACCTTATGTTAATTTTTATTGTAAAGTTTGTGACCAAGTGGGTCAAGGATGACTGTAATTGAAGAATTATTTATTTTAATAATTAATAACAGGAGACACCTATTCAGGGGAGACTATTAAATGAGCAAAATCACTACCCACTAGGAGGAAGGAGCAACTGTAGAAGGCTGGTTGACAAGTGGAAGCACTGGAATTCAGTTTTTAGCTATTGCAGGAGCAAAATCCCTAAAAAAGTGGTCATGTTCCCTGAGAGGGGGAACTAAGCTAGGTGGCTCATCAAATTCAAAAACTGACCCAAAAACCTAGGCAATCTTATATAAACCATGAAATAGAACCAGAGGCTCACCATTCATTCTGATTTCTGAGAGAATGAACTTTGTCATTGCTGCAAACAGAAAAAGTCAGGAAAACAAATAATTTAATGAGGAGATAGATAAAGTGAATTGTTGAGTGCTAAGTTGCAAACGTTTTTTGTGTAGCAGATATCTCTGACCTAGTGGTGCAGTGAGAAAGCTCGGGGGTCCTAAGCAAGGGTTTCGGCTTCTTCGAAGAAAGGTTGGGTGGAACAGTCTCCCTTGGGTGTTGGTCCCATTTCTCTATAACACTTCCAGGTTCTAACTCTAATCTGTTTTATGACATTGTTTATATCAGCTTAAGAAAACTGTAAATTGTTTAGAATGAAGTTATAGTTTATAGACAAAATGATCCATGATTGTAGAATTTAGTATTGGATAGAGGCTGATTGGTTTAGAAATTAAATTAAATTATCCCCTGTATTTTTTCGCTCACCAAAGTGACGTACTCTATTACAGGGATATATGAATTATGTTAAGTATGAAGATATGTTGAGTAATAGTACAGAATGATGCATGATCTTTATTTACAACCAATAAGATGTATTTTATTTTCATACTGTGTATATTCTACTGACATTTAGAATTTACCATATTTTTGTTCCAAATCCAAATAGAAAACCTTTAGTAATTATTAAAACCGAACTTCCATCTATAGTATAAGTTTAGGAGCTAGAATAAATTACAGAGTTCTTTCTTTATATATAAATCAGTTGTTTACTTTTCCCAAATTCTTTATCCTCTAACAACTTAGGGATGTAATGGTCCGATCCAAATTCATCTCAAATACTCTGCTATACTAATCTTTTAAGAGACAAATATGTTTTCATTAATCATTCGAATATCGATCTAGAATAACAAGATTCCACTTATAAACATAATAGTGCTAAGCTAACCTATTGATCAAACACCGGGTCGAGATCATCGACAAATCTTAGCGCTAGTTGCAAGCTTCCGAATTTCAACTGGCATTGTCTCTGCAGTGTTTATCTATAGAATAAAGGTTTGGGTAGCCTTAGGGATTAACCTATTTAAAAATCTCAAACAATCTCTATATTTATTTATCTAAACAGAAATGAATAAATAGAGTAAGACTCTACATTCATAAAATAAAGCAATGAAACCCTAGATATAAGAAATAGACATAATTATTTTTCTATCTAACCCTATTATGTTTGCAGAAGGTTGAGCTAGATCCTTTAGTCCGAGGTCTTATGCAAATAGTGATGGATCCATATAGTTACTTTAAACTAAGTTCTCATGAGAATTTTAGCATGGCTGGTAAATATTTACAAAAGTGTGAACCACGGTGTCCGTAGCATATATATATATATATGAAATTTACACAAAAGACCCTACAGTCTGTTTTTTTCAATAACATCTAATACATCCAACAATAAAGAGAGTCATGATTTGGCTTATCAGTCCAAAGAAATCGACAAAAAGAAAAGAGTCGCATGGCCTTATCGTTTCTAAATTATTTTCTTTTAATAAATACAAGTTATTATAAACCGATGCTTATCATAAAAATAAAACTGTAGCAATGGAATTTTAGTGCAAAAAACAAACCAAACATTAGAGAGGGGGCTCATGGCCTTGCAGCTTGAACATTCAAGTAAAATACAAAGACCTTACAAAGTCATGAACGAATAGTAGCATTTACAAAATCCTCGTGTAAGTAAAGATCAATGTTCAAACCCTTGGAGTTATCAAAATCGAGGACCCCACCGATTTATACACTGGATTTTACACAGTCATTTAATAAACCAAGTTATCAACTTCAAAACCCTTACGAGCATTTATAGTATTAACAAGTCTACTAAAAACATTGAAAGAATAGAAAAAATATAACAATTTTTATAAGCATCTTAAAAATACTTTAAAAGTCGCAAGAGCACAGAGCAAGGAGCCTTTCCTTTTCTAAAATATTTGCATGGTGGCCAAAAATTTAATAGCCAGAGATTACAGTAGTGAAACCCTTGCAGGTCTTATTAGATTTAAACAAGTTCATAACCAAACGAAATTACACAGAGTAGCTTATAAAGCATTTACAACTTCACCAATAGTAACAAATCCATTACTGTGTAAATCAATCGATACCAAAATGAAAGTATCATTCCACAACACAAAACCTACATAGTGGAGAATCCCAACGCCACGAATTACCTCTTAAAGACCATTTGTGTCCATAGATATGCGCAAGTTAGGGCGTAGGTCTTATCGTTCAAGAAGAAGTCTTCACAGCTGAGGTCCAACCATTTTTCCAATTGCTGAGTTGATCTACATGGTTCAACAAAGAAATTTAAAACCGGTTTCATTTGAAATATTGCAAACCGTAAAATATATTTAAAAACTATTACAGTTACCTTCTCAATTTTTTGACGATAACCACTCAACAACCTACACCATTTTTGCACCTGTGTGTTGAGCAGTGAGAAGGTTTCCAACCGAGGTTGAGAATCCAAGAAAAGAATGAACAACTACATCTTTGTTGTATGCAAGAGAAGTGAATACTGAAACACATTGAAGCCGAAGACAAAAACTGAACCACTCCACCCAAGACCCCATCATTATGTTCTGGGATCGACTGTTGAGGTGCATTGAAACCATAGGGTTTCCACTTCAAACAATCGTCGACAACTGGAAAAGGATTAAAAAATGCATTGATGGTCTTAATAGTGAATCTTTCCTCTGTACTTATGAAGTATGAAGTGACCACCATAGTTAAGAAGTTGACTATCAAACATCACATCCTCTAAAAAACGTTAGCTTTGGCATAGTTTCCACTTTGGAAAATAATATAGCTTTAAGATTACATATTTTTGTGCATGAAATGGTAAGGTTCGACCTTAAGCAAGTTTGGATTTAAAATTATTTCTTCTCTGAATTGGTCACTTATACCTTTTTTTTATATTTTTGAGCATAGAAGATTTAAAAAGGGACTTAGGATTAGGAAGCTACCAAAGCTTAGTTTTAATCTCTTTTGCTCCTTATGGATCTGTAGCTTGGGGTTCGTCGATTTAAAATTGGAAGTATGGCATACTTACTACATGCGTTTATGAACATAGAGATTCATGCTTTAGTCTTAACGACTAAGTAAGGCCTTGGCCCATCCCTTGGACAACTCAAGCACTTAAGCAAACAAACACGAAAAACTTCCTTTCGACACAATGTTACTTTTTGTGTCAAAAGAATGACTTGTCGACAGATCACAAACTCTAAGCAAGCAAGTAATAAACTAAGTACATGACGATAGCAAATACATAACGCAAGAAGTATGAATGATAAAAATATCTATGATATACTACAACATAATATTACATGCAGTAAAGAAAAAAAATTACGTTATTAGAGGATGTTACAGATATAAAGTATGGTTAATTATATATTGGTTTGGTTATTCATATATATTTAATAATGATTAAATTAAATATTGATCTTTTAAGAATTAGTAGTTACTTTAATATTAAAAGAAATATATCAATTGAGAGTATACTTATGTTTAGATATTTAATGTATAAGAAAAAAACAAATAACATGGGAGGCCAAAAAATATATCTATATGGGTTGAAAAGATCTATATTTTTTGTAAAAAGATAGTTCATAATGAAAGTCACTTAATCTTAGATTGTTCTTACATCGATATAATATCTAAGTTTCAAAAATTTTGTTATATTATGAATCTGCCCTTGACCTTCTCTCATAAAAAATATAGGTATTCTCGAATGCTCATCTCCAAAAAAAATTAGCATAAAAATAAACTCTAAAGCAAACCATATAATTCATCATTTTTTTTCAAAAGATTTGATAAACTAAAATTAATGTGAATAAACATTAACTATTATCAATATATAATTAATTTAAATCATTAAAGATATTAATTATTATTAATATTACAAAATAGTAATTTAATTTTATAATAATTTTGACTTAAATAATTTGTTTTTGTTTTTAAATGGCCCTTCAAAGTTTGTTTTTTTTTTTTAAATGGCACTTCAAAGTTTGTTAGAATATTATATAATCTTAGAGAAATAGCGACACTTGCTATTCCGAAGAATCAAAGTATCAGCCAAATTATCATTACATAGTCAAACTATGTTCCTAAAGAGAAAGTGCCACAAAGAAAAACTTAAACAATGAGGAGCATAACAACAATCCTTCAAACCCGTAAATCTACATTAAGTTGACAAAAAAAACTTAAATAACTTACTTCAATAAATTTCACTACAAACCATTTTTTTAAACCCCACAAAAATATCTTTAAACTATATAACATCTTCTTAAAAATTGTTATTTGGGGAATGTATTTTTCACATGTCGAACTATTGGGATGGTATTTTTCATTGTTTTCATAAAAATTGTTATTTTGGAAAAGTATTTTTCACATGTCAAACTGTTGGGAGGGTTATTTTTCATGTGCCTAAATGTTGATTGCTGATCACTACACCGTGATATCCATAATCCACTCTTTAAAAAGAGCCTTTAAAGATTTTGACTGAGAAAGTTGATGGATGCCCACATTTGGGTCCTATCCATTGGATCCCATCTACTCTCTGTTTAGAATATATCCCAAAATCCATGGCCCAATATGCCTATTGCACTTCTCTAATTCAAATTTCTGCACATCCCCTTCTCTAAAATGTTAAATCTTATTGGTTTATTGGACCTTGCTCATCGACCCTTCTCTCTATTTGCACTTGCGACAACCTTTTATATGGAACTCTCGATGAAAATTATTCAACCTCGTTATCATAACTTAAAATATGATAATACTACAATTATACTATATTGATCCATATCCATATTCCGTTCACAAACTACTCCTCTTGCATTTGACGAAATGAAAACTATGATATGCATGTGGTCCATCGAGACTTATCCATATTCCTTTCACAAACTATTCCTCTTTGCATTTGACGAAATAAAAAATATGATATGAATGTGCCCCACTAGGACTTAGCGATCATACTTTTCCTTTGATTCACTCCCATCAATATTCGATTCCAAGCCTCCAATACATTGGTACTTCTCCATCGAACTTTCCCCCATGCATTTTTCTACTACTCATGATACAACAACCTCGATACATTTTTTGGTTTTGGAGATATACCATTCTCCACTTTTAGTTTGCATCAACTCTCAATGTGTAATGTCTCCAAAATTTGAAAATAATTTTTTTTAATTAGGCTAAT
Source organism: Pseudotsuga menziesii (assembly GCA_001517045.1). NCBI lineage: Eukaryota > Viridiplantae > Streptophyta > Pinopsida > Pinales > Pinaceae > Pseudotsuga > Pseudotsuga menziesii. The sequence continues at coordinate 19,991 of LPNX010333118.1, forward strand.
CAATTACTACCGAACCTGGGCATTAGCTTAACTTATGCAGAATATGTCGTACTTTGTTTTACTGCACTGTATTGTTGTAAGATTTTCTTACTTCTTTTTCTATGTTTTCCTAATGTGGTTATTAGTGTAATGCTATGTTGTCGTTATGTTGCTTAATATCTGAGCTTGATTGTTATGTATTTATATGAATGTATGTTATTTTGATTGCTTACTCATTGGTTATAAAGTTCGATTATTGTATTATGAATCATTCTGAATTAACTTGTATTGTCAAGCGGTGGAGTGGTGGGACTTGTTTCCCTTGTAAGAACACCTGGAAGGTAACTATTTTTACTTGCCGCTATAGGTCGTACTTAGTTCTTATTGAACTAATGCATTTCTTTCCTTGTTGCGTGCAGGTACACTTGATGGCAGAAAGCTACCTATACAAGAGGAAGAAGACATACTGCCCATGCGTCACTAGCACTCAGCTTGCACCCTCGACCCTCCCCTATGGTCATCACATTAGCCATTACGAGTAAGCACTACTACAACAAGTCGAAACTTGCTCCTTCTCTTCTGTGAGTGTTTGTGACAGAGCATGAAGCTCATTGTTGGTTGAATGCTTGGTCTAGGTTTTAATGGTTGCGATTTGGAAAGGGGATTCCTATACAAATTATGTAAAGCATATAGGGATGTGTTTATGACTTGGGATTTTTGTTTGGGTTTTAGTGCCTTCGGCCGAGACTAAATGCATTTTTGTTTTGTAAATCAATACTCTATTCATAATTGTTGGCCAAGGTGAATACTTACAGACTCTGTGATTTGTAATATGTTTAAGTTTTAGTAATGGCGACAGCATCATTTCTTGCAATGGTGCAAGGAATTAGATACATGATTGTGTAAATTCTTATATTTGTTTATAATGGTTATTGTGTACAACATTTGCATATTGTGTGTATCGTGGTTATGATTCTTAGTTTGGGCGCTAGTTTGACTCTGTGTAGACTTGTAATTCTTGTTTAAGCTCTTTATATAGATCGTTAACAATGTTATTTTGGCCTTTGGAGCCATGCCATAGATGGAAATGGCGTTCCCACCATTTAGAGTAGTGACTATTTAAGAGATGAATGAAATATAGTGTTATGGTTTAAATCGTGGTTTTAATTCTCACATGTGTATGTCTTTTAAAGAGGCCGTGACTATGGGTTTTTACCCTATGAATGAATGTCGTTGTTATTTGCTTAGTGTTGATAGAGGCTTAATTGGTTTATGACAAGGTTTATCGCTGTGCATAAGTAGCCGTGAGCCATGTAAAAGATATAACATGTAATTTTTAACTTGGGTTTTTTATTCTATCCATGATATGTAGAACAGTTGGTGGCGGGGTATGGTTAAGATGCCCCCTAAGCTGAAAGGTCGTCGGCTCTAATCTCGTTGAATACCAAAAAATCCAACCATGTTAAAGGTTGGTGTGGTCAAGGACAGGTGCGATCCCCAAGTGATTTTGATGCCTTAGATGCCCTTGGTTCGTGGTTATTTAGCCATTGCCAACCTTGCTAGTCAGGGGGGTTCCACCATTTTTCCAACAAAAAAAAAACTTCAGTTTCTTATTTCTGTATGTGGTTATAATGTGTTACAAAGTGTATGATTGATTTGGTAGAGAATTGGGGAAATGATGACAAAGAAACAGTTTCGGAGCCCTGTATTTTATTATTTATGGAAATTGATTTTTATCAACATGGTTTGTGTAGTTGATAAAAGAAACGTTACAATGTCTGGTAAGGATGATAACAAATCCTACAGGATTTGATTTGGTGATTTTTAAATGTATTATGGGTGAACTCCACAGGATTTGATACTGGGTCACAATGGTCGTAAACGATGATTAATGAAATGACTGGTTTTGGGCATCATGCCCATAGGATTTGGGCATCATGCCCATAGGATTTGATCCTATGACTTCTTTTCACTGTATATGGTATAATCTTTGGATATTTAATTTTATGATTTTAAATGTATAGCTTGGTTATTATGAATGAGAATGATTTGTGTTTAGTATTGTTTATTTATATAATGTAACTTCAGACCATTAGAGATCTCTATGGCTTAGTTTGTCATTTACTTTGTTATTTTGATTATGGTTTTGTTTATACTAAAACAATGGAAATGATTTGTTTCTTGGGTTCTGTATTAATATATTCTAGTTTAATGTGTTTTTTAATTAGGTTCTAATGTTATATTTAAATATTATACTAATACTATAGATACTAGTTGGTCTATTTACTTTAAATATAGGTTTGTTGGAAATATGAAATATGCCAGTATAATTCATATATATATATATATATGCTCTTTTTTAAGGAGTTCTAGGTCTTGGAAAATAAATTTAACAACAGAAAGTAAATTGTAGACAAGAACTTAGAAATAAAACATAAACCCTTAAATTATAAAACAGGAAATAATTTGTAGAAGTAAACCAGAAAATGAAACCCTTAATACTTGGTTAGTAAACTAAATTTCAGAAATGAACTATAGGGAAAAACTTTTACATTCATATATAGGTAAAGAACAGGAGAAAAGATGACCTAGTTTATAGCAGATAGATGTTAAATAATCATTAATAATTTAACCTACTTCAAATGGTAAAACTTGTGTAGTTTACTTGAAAAATCAAGAACCTCATACCTGCAAGTTGAAGCAATTTTGATGGATGAAAACCTACACACTCAAATACCTAGTATTAACAAATTCACAGACAGATCTAACCTCTATATAGATAACTGAATCACCTGGGAACTACCACGTTCCACCCAACCATGACCTGAAACCATTCTTGGTTTCAATACGGATCCCCCGAGCCGGTTCCAACATGCAAGTAACTTAGAGCTCCTAAGGTAAGGATTCCCTAACTAGGATATTAGGTTCTGAATTAGTTCTCCTTTTTTTTCTTACGAAAATGTTCTCCAAGAACTCTCTTGAGAAGAATCAGGCAGAATATGAATCACCAAAAAGATCCAAGATCCCCAAGCCTCTCTTTGTCTTGGGTATTTATAGGCACACTTTTCGGTCAAAGGAAAAGTTAAATCAATAATCATTTGGTTTCTTGATTCAACCCTTTTATTTAATTTAGGCACCTTTAATCTTTAACTTAGGAAATTTTAACTAGTTCCTATTTGGACTCTTGTAGGTATTATATTATAGAATTATCTTTTAGTAATAATAATAATAATAGATGGAGCCTTTCTTTATTTCTTATACTATTAATAATATTACTATGCTTACTCTTTATACATGTAATGTATAAAATATATATTTATATATACTATTTGTTAACATTTGTCTTTAGGTGTCATATAACATGATGCCTAAACTTAGGACACTTTCTTCATTAAGGTCATCATGGTTAGGTCTACTAGGCTAGGAAACTCTAATTATCCTTGCATGTTGGATTCCCTCGTTTAACATTGTAATTCTTCAGTACTAGATGAGATACAGAAATTTGAAATTTCATTTAATCAATTATAAATAAGTCAAATGAGATCAATATTTTACTCGAGTCGTTTTCACTTGAAATAATTAATTCTTTTCAGTAACTCCTAGCACTTATCCTGATCCCATACTCGACGCTGAAAATAGGGAGTTACAAACTTAGTGCAATTTCAGAGCTCCTTGCTCAACACTAATGCTAGGATGTACTTGTAGGATACACCTAGGGATACAATGGCCAAGGATCTGATGTTCCATAGCTTATGCTCAACATTAACTTGGAAGGCTCCATGGCTTATTCCCAACACTTCCAATTTATATTTTCATGTGCTTCTTAACTTCCTTCTCAACACAAAAGTTTTCATAACTCATGTGTTCTAAATCTACTTGCTCAACACAACATAAACACTCATGTTCTCCAGAGATTGTCACTCAACACAACATAAACACTCATGTGGCCTAGAGCTTCCCACTCAACACAAACATTTAAGTTCTCATGTTCTCTAGAGCTCCTCGCTCAACATAAAACATCTCATCAATCATTTGCTTCAGGTCCCACGCCCAACACATAAAATTATATATGAAACATATATAATTGGATTACGTCCAATATATCAAACAAATCATCATGTTCATATGCAGTGGGGTTCTATACCCAATAAACCAAACTAAAACATCAAATTAACATCATAATCAATGAGGCTTATGCCCATAAGTGTTAGGTCAGAATTCATGATATTACACAATGTGAAACCTTTGATACACTATTTTTTATATGAGATTGCACTTATCTCCATCGACACTTTCAACTAGTTTTTTTAATTGATTATCTCCATACTTATTAGGTGACTTCCTATACTAGGTCATCTCTAATAGGGTGACTTTGATAACTTAATCCCGATCAACTCATCATAGAACTAACACTTAATATTATATCTCAACATATTACTAAGATTCTTCCTCCAATATTCTTGTGGATGGAAAAAATGTTTCTAGTACTTCTGCATGAAATTCCAATGGTTCCCAGAACCCTATGAGAAACTTCACCTATGTGCAAAAGCTCTAGATTTGCATCAGTGATGGTACTTGTACTCGTGCACTTGACATTGCTTCATAATGACCCTATAATAGTAATCCTATAGTAGGACAAAAAAATTCATGTTCTCATGCACTAGATTCTTCTTGCAATAGCTCCATACATGAAACTCTCTAACCCTACTTTCCTTTCTCTTAAACGGTTTTAATCCCCATGCCTTCTCAAGATCCTTAGGATTTTTTCCTTCCATATCATATGAATTCCCTATGTGGATAGTAGGAACTCTTGGAAATCCTCTAGGATGCTATTTTTGAACCTTGTTAATCTCCATTTATCTGATACTAATACCTTATTCATCATTCACCTTCATTCTTGGCACATTTTCAATAGCATGCCCTTAAGCCTTGTACTCATCCATTGCAATTTTAGTACTGCAATCCTTCTGATCCTCCATCATGATGTTGTAGTACATACAAGTACAAACATAAAGAATCATATCATGAGAAAAATTAAGGACCCCTGCATCATCCTTCTTCTTCTCTTATGCACATGCAAGTCTATTAATGGCTTTCTTTCCTTCATCTTCTTTATCCTTCTCCCATGGAATTTTCCATATTTTCCAATATCTTTGTTTCTAGAACTATAGTCACCTTGGAAATTTCACCATTTCCTCCATATTCTATGGCTTTGTGAGTTGTATCACTTCCCTTTTCTTGACACCTTTGATTATATAGCCATTGTTCTCGAGAATGCAACTCTGCTTGCCATTCATTTCTTCTTTCAATATGTGATGTAGTATCCATCATCACTATAGGTTATTCAGCCTCACACTCCCTATCCACTTCATTTAAAAAATATTCTCTTACACTAGTACAAAATGAGAAATTAATGACTAAAAAAATGACTAAAGTCAGGCTATAAATGACTATTTTTGAGTCGACGACTAATAGTAGCTAATTTCCACTATCTTATAGTTAGTTGTATTTCACTTAGTCATTGATTTAGTCATTGATTTGGTCATTGATAGTCAATGATTTAGTCATTGATAGTCAATGATTTAGTCATTGATTTAGTCATGGATTTAGTCACAGATTTAGTCATTGATTTAGTCGTTGATTGCGGCAATTAATGACGAAATATATGAATAAATAAACTACTAGATGATAACATATTAATGACTAAGCTAAATACGAATAGATACGGGAAATTAGCTACCAATAGTCACAAATTAGATACGGGAATTTAGTTGTTTTTGTAGTCACAAATTTATGATAGGGTACGGAGGAATCGAACCACCAACCTCCTACCTATAATTAGGCAGGCTCTCTACCATTGAGCTAGCACCCTTCAAGAAGTTGTTATTACTTGATAATTATTATATTCAAACAAAGTTTGAATCATTCAAAGATACTAAATAATTATTATCAATCATACACTAAAGACATTTGACAATGACAAAACAAATAAGTTTTAAAAAATGACTAAAATTTTTATTTGAATATAAAATGAAACTGAAGCCTAGAACATATTCAATTATGTAGTGCACTGCAAATGTTAATATCAATCAACAGTAAGATTGTTCCAATTGGTTTCCACATAATTAAACATTTAATTTGGCATCCTTCACATGCCTAGTGCAATTTTGTTTGATCTGCATTCATGTTGCAATGCAGTTTCTGCCCACTTGGTCCTGTCAAGCTATGTACATTGACCAACTGTACAATATAGAACTGTCTCTGAATTTTTATTCTCTACTAAAGTCAATTACAGTTTCTTGTACAATATACATCCCATACATATACAATATACACCCCATATAAGGTGAATATCAAAATCAAGGTGGCCAAGTCTACCTCCCCTCCCAAATCCCCAGGAGTATAATTCTCTTGAGGAAATCATAGCTACACTATGGAACTTTGCAGCAACAATATCCCTTGTAAGGAGGCCTTGAAGTGCATCCACCTTGTACGGTAACTTCTGTATGTCAATATTTCTAGTTCCAAGTTGATAGTTGGCACCATTTCCCAAGCTGAGGAGATCCGTAGTTCCTATGAATAGAAAAGGGACAAACATCAAAAAGTAATGCATCAAGACTCAATACTAAACATTGCTAACAAGTTCTTGTTTATTCACATGGAATTTAATTTCATATTATAAAGCAACACTTTTCTACATGTCAAAAAGTTCCAATTCACCATCTACTTGTCAACAAAGTCACGAAAAGCCTACCTGCATTGTTTTCTTTTAGAAACAACCTACTGCACTGGACCAAAAAGCATATCAATTGGTGTTTGAGCTTTAGAGTCTTCTGATGTGAGAGAAGAACTAGCTTCAATGAGCACTCCAACCACTGCAAGATGCCCAAACTGTAGGGCCCTATGCAAACTACTCCACCCAGATTCTCCATCCTAAGGAACAACAAGGATAGAATGGAAATCATACCATTACAGTGCACAAAAAAAACTACAAATTATGTAGAAAATAGATGCTTTGAAAAATTAGTACTGGCTGCAAAAACTCCAAAATAAAGTGTTTTTAATATTTATAAGTAGATAAACCTTTAAAAAGAAGTAAAAAGAACAGACTAAGAGCTTCTTCATCATAGACCGCCAAGGTTCATAATTGCTTTTACCTTACTTTTGAATTGGCAAATTTCACATATAATACATAGGAGTACTGAGTATAGTTTCTATAAAGGACTTCAAGGATCCTAAATTCATGACAATGCATAAACCATCCTGACAAACTTATCTCAGAATAAAGATTTGCAAGGCACCCAAATAAGCACTTTGTAGTACAAAACACAAAGGTTGTTCAGAAGACACTTTAAACTTAAAGAATGCCACACACAACCATTTTTACTGAAACCTTTTTTTTTAATAAATATTTTGCGTATGGGATTTTTGGCACTTAATAATATGTTAGAATAAACTAGACTCATTTTTGACAACATGTTTTTAATTACAAATAAATTATTTTAAAGTTGTCGTTGACATAATTTTGTGTTCCAGTGGTGAAGATGGCAGCGTGTTAGGCTATGTGCACGTTCTTGTGGATTTTGATGGAAGAGAACCTGTTGATTGTTACATCTTAGTCAAATGAAAGTGCTCATGTTTAGTGGTTTTCCCCTCCAGGGCTAGGTGAGCTTGTCCTACCCAACCTTTTCAGCCAATTCCAATGCAGCTTAATGAAATGGAAGTGATCATGTTAAGTGGTTTGCCCCTCCAGGTTTGGGTGAGATTTTGCTTCCCAACCTTTCCAACCAATTCTAATGCTTCTCTTTGAATTTAAAAATTTATTTCAAAAAATACAATTTAAAGAAAGTTGGGATGTACTCACAGTTAATGGTGCAAAATGTTTTACAGAATTTAGTCAAGATCACTTGATTAAAGAAGGGCTATAGAATTGTGTGTAAAATAAAGAAGTGACCATTGAAAACATATCTTAAATACATGGCCCTTTCCTGTTGGACCTTCAAGATCTTCGTGGGCTAGGAAAGCTTGTGCTGTCTAATCCTTTAGGTCAGTTGTAGTGTAGTGCTACTCTTTGAGATAAAAAAAAACTCTTTTTTAAATACTTCAACCTAATCATTTCATCCCACATACCATCACCAAATAAATCACTCCAACAGTTATTCAAACAAAGGGCCTTATTAAACCAACTGGTATTTTTAGTGTCACACCCCCATACCTTTCGGCTGAGAGAGTCGAAGCCAACTTAACAAATGAATTTTACCTCCTTTGTAAGTTCCTACCCATAAGAAGTTACAGAATTTATGTCTTAACACCCTCAATATGGACTGGAGCACTAAAGCCAACGAGAACTAATAAACATGAATTGGTACTGAGACTGATCTAATTAACGTAATCCTCCCTCCAACAGAGAGAAATTTAAAGTTTGGTTCCCAATTCTTTTTCTAGTTTTCTAACCAGCCATAACAAATCTTTGAAGGAGTAACTACTAGGCTTGAGCATATATCCCAAGTATTTCATACAAGAATTCTGCTCTACCACTTTACAAGGAAAGAGAAGAGCTAAATGGGAAATTAACTTTTCTGAACCTGAATTCTTAGAGATCACCTCCATTCCTAAAGCTGAACATAAATAGAAAATGACTGCTTAAAAAGAGTTCCACTCCTCAATATCCCCTTTACCAATAAGGACAACATCATGCACAAAAAGCGAATTATATGTGGGATAAAAGAAATTTTAAATCCTAAAAGTCTCCCTGCTTTTATGGTAGCAACCAACATTATGCTTAAACCGTCAATGACTAACAATAATAATAAGGGAGAGAGGGGTCACCCTTTCCTTAAGAACTTTTAAAAAAATTGGAGGAAGAAGTGAGTCTAATTTCTGCTTTTGATAGGGAGGAAGAAGTGAGTCTAATTTATGCTCAGCTGCACTTATCAACCTAAAAAATAAAGTATTATGAATTAGATTTTATGGCTGCATAAAAAGAATCCATAGAATCCCAAAGACCAACAATTTTATGAACACATTATACCTCAGGAAACTGGTCAAGACAAATAAAAAGATTTTTTTTATCTCCCTATACTACTGCATCATTGTTAAATGTTGATAAAATTCTTATGGCATGCTCATTAATAACAGAAGATGAGGTTGTTGCAATTATTGTTACAATAAATGTGATCGAACTCTTTCCTAATGCCCTCGCGTCATGCTAGGGATCATGTGACACAAATTTATCCTCATCAACACAATAAAGCTACTGAAGTTGTTTGGCAGCAATGACGAGGGAATGAATGACAGACACAGACTGCAACAAGAAGCCATTTTTTGTTATTCAAGAATGCAAAACTCACTCTAGAGTCTATATTGATTTATGTAAGTCTAAATAAAACCTTATACATAGAATGGTCCAATGTGTCCTGCATCACTATTCTAACTACGAATTTCTGCAGCAATATAAAATTCCAAGTACCTATATACCACATAAAAAATATGACACCAATATAATATCTCGACAGTTGTAGTTGTTCGATGAAAAATTTGAGTTATTCCATGCTCAACATCACCCATCTTCCCTAAAATGGTAAAAACAGAAGCAAGAAATCCTTTGGATTTACAGCCAACCAATAAAGGAAGTCAGTACGCTAGCTTTCGTTGAGCTCGCCCCCATAGGCTTATGAATGGAATACATGAGAGACAAGCTCCATGGATGGTGTAAGAAGAGAAAGCTATTGGTAATAGCAATCCAAGGAAGCCATCCTAACTTCAATGCAATGCAAGCCATGTACATTGTCCCAAAATGATGTTGTCAAGGAGAAATGACATAAAACTACTCAACAATACCATCTAAAGGCTCTCACAAATAACATACTGTTACAAGACATATTGAATCACCATAAAAATATTCTTTCAATCACAACGCATGGTTACATATTCTAATATTTTCTATTGTGCAAGCCATACCGAGGAACCATCCCAAAGCATACAATCCAACAATAGAGAGCCCCAAGGATGCTGATAAACTGAGTAGGATCTCCAAGCAGACAACCTAATCTCTATAGTCGCAAGGCCAGATCTAGAGCAGAACATAGTAGGGTGGCCTATCTCTCCCATATGGGGAGGAAATTTAGGCAAGAAAAGAAATTGCGGTGTGAATATTTTTAATTTTATTTCACTAAGAAAACAGTTAATAACTTAATGCCTTAAAGTCAGCACCTACCCTAATCAAAGTTCCTTACAAGCTGCAATTTTTTCCTTTATAATCAAGTATTTCATTAAGTTTGTGTGGATTGATTGTTAATATGCGGCATTGCTTATAAACCACTACATTACAAAATAAATTATCAAGGAAAGATCACAAAATAAGAAAGACTCTTGAGCTAAACAGATGAATGTGTACATACAAATGGCATTCATCCATCTAAGAGCTGATAAAATTGATGTTACAATGGTTGAATGTTGGAGAAAGAGGCATGGTTTCTACTATTCTTAATGCATATGATATTAGAATTCTTTTGACAAGTAGCATACATTTTATGTCATGATTGGAAGGCCACTAATTTAAACCCATGAATATGAGGAACTGCAATTTCAAAAAAAATAGATGGGTCATGCAATCCAAATTCCTCACATGTAACTTAGATCCTAAATGCCTTCAATATTAAATGGCTTAAAGAGATATTATATAAATTTATTGAAATAACTTAATGGAAAACTTGCACCAGCAGTACATGTTTATGATTATTGAAGACATTCTTCAAATGGAACACAATGAAAAACCAAATGAATATATTCTGATGTCTATGGTTGGACTAGAAGTTAGAAGAATTTGAACACATATTATGTTTTCCTTGCCAATAAACTTGAACACAGAGGGGAACATTATAAGAATGTCAAAAATTTAAACTCAACTTTCTATTGTTTCTCACTTTCATAATGAGCAATAAAGTCATCTTAAGTATATTCTTTCATTTCATTGAATCCAAAACATTACTAAGACTCTATATGCAGCATCCTTAGGATATGGAATTCAAATTTTCACGACTACTATTGCAAATGTGCAGACTTGATAAACATGTTTCTCCAAGTGGATGACCAAGGGAAATAGCTCCACCATTTGCATTGACCTTTTCTAGATCCATCTCCAATTTTTGACAACAGTATACATACTAGGAGGCAAACTCCTAATACAAAAAACACATAAATGTCATTTTACAAGCAATTCTCAAGAAAAGTTCTAATTGCATATTAATAAATGCAGCACGCAAGCTGTAATCCAACACTTGTTCCAATAAAAGAAACATCATATTACATAACAGGCTAGAACTATGTAATAAAAGGTCCCTTGACATGCCAAAAACAAAGAATGTAAAATACTTAAATTGACAAGGCAACCTAAAATTTCCAAATAGAGGGATTTCTCATTTTGTGCACCAAAAAACATATTCATAAGAAATTAACCTTATATAAGCTTTGGATTGTACACTAAACATGAAGATGTAATATCTTGTTAGAGAAAAACACCATGTTTCATATTATAGACCTTTATCATAATAGCTGCCAGCACACAATTGATGTTATCTATCTAGTACTTTGGTTATCTTTCATCTGTTGTTATGCTTTTAAGTCTCAATCAATAATGTTAAAAATATGAACAATGCTAGTAGGAGTCACACAGGAATGGGTTCATGATCTAAAGAGGAATTCAGCAGGGAAACAATGACATGCATAAATGTGTACATAAATGATAATGGTGAGTGGCATTGCCTTAGTTAAAGGAAATCTCTAAAAGAAGAGTTGCATCCATTGTCAGTGACTCAGCACTGCAATCTACAAAGGGTATTATGTGCTAATCATGGCAGGCTAAGACAGTAAATGGTGTATGAATTCTAAGCAGGATTTTGGACTAATCTGGCTATGGTCATGAAAAATAAAAAATAAAACATCCTCATTTAACTTAGAACTAGTAGCATGCTTGCTACCTACAGCAATCAACATAAGACAAACAAAGCCACAGACAACAGCCTATGCATTTCACTGCAATATTCAGTGTCTTAGTCTATACAAAGCACAGTATACTACTAATGATAAAGATGAAAATATTTTGTTGGACATGAAAGAGGTCTTATCATTCACTTATTCCTAGCTATATTGTAAGTCATCTAAGTTCTCAAAATATGCCCTAAACTAAAATATTTTCTAATTGAATGAAGGAAGAATCCCTGAGCTGAGTGCCCTTCAAAGAAAACGAGCAGAAAGTCTCTCTCACTTTGGCTAGTAGAAATTCCTACCTGGGTTAATTCCTGCAATAATATTCCAGTAATCTATCCATGGTTATTATCAAATGTGGTACTCATTTTTCACTTTCTTTCTAACAAATTTTCTATAGTCATATTGAATATATAGGACCAGTAATGTAGGATTCCATTTTAACAACAAATACCTTTATAGACTTCAATTGAATTTCAAGTACACTGCATATAAACACGGGTTCAATTATCCTAGATGCATGAGAAAGACAGGCTCAGATAGGATGCAGCAGATCACATGTCCTCATACAATGTGATAGCTGATTACTTGGGAAGATCTATTACCAGATATTTCCTATATATTAGTTATATATGCAATCAATTCTTTGCTCCTTAGCTTTTCTTTAGCTTTCCCACTTAACCTACTTTTCTCTTATATATATATTTCCTCTGAATTGAGAATTAACAGGACCATTTAAACCACTATGAAAAGGAAGATTTAATTATCCATCTCTACCAGATTTAAATATTCCTTAAGGAAGTGTAAAAACATCGACAATGAAGAAAGCATTCCAAGAACTATCTACGTTATTGTGGAAAACAAGTTCTTAACACTGAAAATCCAGAACATGAAGTGGAAGTATCTATCACTTGTGAAGAGCATAAGCTCTTATAATTTCTCATTTAAAATAAAATCATGATAAGAATTAGAAACTTATGTGCTTATCTGTCAACAATGTAGATATTATATAAATGTATGTGCTCCAAAAGGAATAAGAATTCCATGAGTTTGTAGTCTTGACTATTTGGTCTCCAAGAGAAAGACCCTTATATCATTGAAAATGCCAAGGTTGACTAATGATTGACCATCAAAAAGAGAACAAGAAAATCACATTAGTTACATATTTGATTCACTATGCATGCAAAGAAGCCACATTTTAACACTTACATATTTTTGTTACCTTCAAATTTCAGCTAGGTAAGAATAGCAACCAATTAGCAAAATCTCCCTTTATTCCTTAACTTATTACCAAGCATTGCCAACAAAAGTGAAATTGCACTTAGATAGCTCTGATAGAAAAAACAATCAAGAACAATATTGTGGTTCTTCAAATTAGATGACAACTGCCAGATAATAAAATTACTAAACCCATACATGTTCCTTAATTACAAGGTTCAACTTAAAGGAATTAAGAAAACTAGAAATTTTTCTAAACTTGTTTTCAAAGTGATACATCCAAAATACAAATAGTAGTCCTATCCCAACTAAAATAATGAATTGAAGGAGTTTTGATCATCAAGATGATCATGGAGGCGGATAGTTTCAGAAATTTCGAGGTGATAACTATTTTATTAATGAAGAGAGTTAAGGAAAAGTGTTCAAATATGAGATGGAATATTCCCACAAAAAAGACACTAGAAATCACTAAACAAATAACCAATAGTGAAAATAACCACAAATAACTTCGAGAACAAATGAATCAGTTTTGGAGGTCAAGCTATGGAGTATTTGCACCACAATTTTAATCCTTTTACGAGCTAATGAGTTTACATTATTTCAAGAATTTCCTTGTGTTTCTCATGGCTTCTAACTGAATTGGATAAGAACACCATCATTGGACATTGGTTAATGTGGATCAGCTATAATAACTCATTTATTTCAAAAATATCAATATCTCCAATTTGTAGTCCAATTGCTTTGATTGCTGCTGGGATTGCTATAGCTATACCAATTCCAATTACACCTGGACCACATCCAACAACCGCAAAAATCCTGCATAGATTTAAAATGAAATTTTAGGTAATAAAAATATAAGTATCATTACAAAGCATTAACCAAAAGCTTTGTACCTAAAAACTCCAAGAATGGGCAAGGCTTTCTCCATTGCCAAGGTCCTCTTCATAAGAAGTACTACACCAACTCCATTAGTAACTTCTTGGCTTGAACTCCCTGGTAGGCATCCAATACATGTGACCAGTAGGCCTAAAATAAAGAAACAGTTCTACTAATATCTTTGGCTACATCAGTGTGTCCAAATACTTCCCACTAACAAGCTAAAAAGGAATCCTAAAATTAAGCGCCCTACCTGCAGTGGTGCTGCCACCCTTCTTAAAAGTAGGCTTGAGCTTTGTAAGATCAGACATGGATGTGTTTGGTCGAATCCCATCATCAACAGATATAGTCACAGGTTTTCTTTGCCCAGCTTTAGCATCAACAAACTACACATCAAATCAAAAGACAAGTAATCATGCAAGTTGGTCTTCTTATATCATGTCTATTGGAATTGCAAAATTTCCATCATTTACCTTAGAATCTTGATTGCAAATTTGATTTAGTGTATTGTGTTTCATTTACCTGAGTCTAAACTGGGATGATTCCATCTTTAAACCTTCCTGCTACTGTTGTTGCTGTTGCATTTTTATGAGACCGTCCCTGTGATAGACTTGAACCATTAAAACTAAATCCCTTTCACGGAAAATAACTCATTTTCATTCACATGAAATGACGCATGACAAGATGGGAAAGCCAATGTGTTAGAGGTTCCCCAAAAAAGAAGATATAGTACTGTGTCATTGGGAGCTATTTTTTCAGGACAAAAAAAATTACCGCAGCCTTATCTTGGCTCTCTCATGACACCCCATATCACTCAGCAACATTTTCAGAAGTGATACCCATTGGAATCAAGCAATCTTACAAGATCTATCTAGACAAGGATCTTGCAAGGATCCAATTTGATTTTAAGCATGATCAAGCACAAGTAGTGGCCACTAAAGAGGACAATGAATAGGTAGTTATTCAATACTTTAAGGCAGTGATTTGTTCTTCTCCACTTTTGGGGTTGTCACACCTAAGGCAATGATTTGTGCTTCTCCACCTTTGGGGTTGTCACACCCTTGGATGGATAAATGATGACTTTCACGATTTGGTCATTTCCATCTGCTTTTCAATATGTTAATTCTGAGCATGATCTTATTTTCCTAAAAAAGACACATGAAATCCATGAAATAATGCTTCCATTAACTCTAGCTACCATGAAGTCTTGACTTTTAAAAAGACAAAATAAGATATGTGGGTGTTTGTGGCTCTAGGGGAGTTGCTATAAAAATTCCAATCCCTAGGTGAATACTGTCCTTATGTTCTCAATCAAACAAAATGTTATTTTTTTCATAGCATAAATCACACAATATCTAGAAAGTAAATAGCAGATGTGTAAAACAATTAAACACATAGGTAATTTCTCCTTCAAATAAGCTTATTATTAACTTAATCAAAGCTTACATTTTCTAGGGCTAAACTCTTATCCATAAAAAATGGCTCCCTTTAAATATATGTAATAAGTTGGAGATTATCCAAATGCGGAAAGAAGTGAGAAATAGTGCCCAAACTATGCATAGAACATAATATTATATGGGTATGTGGCCTCATAGCATTGGTTGTCTGCAGAAATGCTTGGTCACAACATTGGTTGTCTGCGGAAACCTTAAATCTTCAAGGTAATTTGGCAGAAGAGTGAACTTCCTTTGTAAATCTTTTGAATCATAGTGTTATCACATTATCCGTAGATGAAGATCAAATCAAATGGACAAAGAACAATGGTATAGGGGATTACACCATCAATTTAGGTTATGCATCCAGAATTGAAGAAGATTTGGTGGAAGAAAGAGTTTAGTTGTGGAGAGCTATGGAAATTGGCATTCCTTTTTAAAGCTAAAACTATTTTACGACTCGCTTTAGCAAAAAAAAATCTAACATGGGATAATGGCCAGCAGAGAAATTAGGAAGGGCTTGATAGGTGCATTCTTTGTAAGACTAGTGCTAAGTCTATAGACTATTTTTTGTGAACTACACATTTTCTTTGATTGTTTGGAAGGAGGTTACCCAAGCTCTAGTGGGTTTAACCAAATGGAAAAAAATGTCTCTGGTTCACTATCTCCTAGACTGGCTAACAGATAAAGGTAGTTATTGACTTCTAAGTACTTCCTTCTCTATTCATATATAGAATTTGGTGAACTAGGGTCCAGATGGCCTTCCAGTATTTGACCTTTACCCCTGTCCAGATAACCCACATGATCAAATTGGCAATGGATACCAACAAGATCATCCCAAAAAGGAAACTTGACAGAATCTTATTGATGCCAGGTATAGATAATGAAAAACCTTGGGTATTTTTTAATGGTACAAGTCAAAGGATCCCAGGTATATGTGATGTTGGGGCTGTCCTTTTTCTTAGTTTCAAAACATTATTTTCATTCAAAGTGCATTGTTGGGCAAGAAAACAAGGTAGAACTTTATGCTTTATGGGTTTTGTTAAAAGCTGCAGAGGAGAGAGGTTTGGAGCACTTCCAAGTCTTTAGTGACTCAAAACTCATGAGTCATGAGAGATTGGGAAAATCAACAGTGCAACATTGGAAACCTAGGTCTAAATACTATTATGAATCAAGCGAAGGAGGTAAAAGACCCTTTTGGGTCTATTTCATTTACTCATGTTTATCGTGAATTCAACACTCAAGCAATTTTTTCATCTAAAGAAGCCTTGATCATGTAGGAGGGTACTCTACTTTTCTACTTGTGTACAGAGGACGCACTCACCTTTCAGAATTAGAGTAAGAATTTCAGTTTGCATGTAAAGGCTTGGAATTTCATATAAGTTTCCACGATAACTTGTACTACTTTTTGGCTTTTGGAGGAAGACTGTAATAAATAGTCTTAGTATCTTTTTTGCTGCAATACGAACAAGTAGTTATGGAACAGTAACTGAATCATACAAGGACAACACAATGTATATTAATTTCTATTTAAAAAAATCAAGAAGTTGGCAAGAAGTTGGAAAAGAAGAATTGTTTGACTCAAACCATTTTTAGTTTGATCAATAGCATTAAGATGTTAGTGCAAGTAAACAGTCACTCAACAACATGAATAACATCAGTATATGCAACTTTGGCCGATGACATTTTTTGTTTAAGAAGGAGCTCACCTGGAGTGACGAAGGGATGTTCAATGTAAACTTATCATTCCCACGAGGGATAATATTCTTACAATTTGGATGCATGATATCGAATATGCATAGATAAACCTCCTTTGATAAGATAATCATAAAACCCTGAATTGATACCCTTCCTACTTATGATTTTCTTCCACATTTAATGGTTGATCCCTTTGACTAGTGTTCAAGCATAAAACGTGGATGTAACATTGTTAAAGTGATCCTTTCATTCACTGAAACAAAATAATGCTACTATAGTTAGTCTTTAGTATCGACTACTGATCCAACAATTAATATTTCATAAATTGATTTCAAGAGTCAACATCATTTAAAACTACATAACACTTTTCCTTGAGATTTTACTTTCATGCATTTTTAAGTACCCAACCATTATGCTAGTTAATCAAAAGATGCCACTACAGGGCTACAATTTTTGTTGATCTGCTCATTCATGAATCCAAGCTTTCATTATTGGTTCGAAATTTATAATCATTATCTATAGCAGTTTTCATCTTCGCAATATTTCTCATGTTGAACACCACATCTGAAAACATATTTGAAAACTCTTATAGTGCCAACATCATTGAAAAATTGAATGCAGGTATCCAGTGATGGATGATGAGGATCCTTTGCTAGAGGAGAATTTTCTCTACACCCTATTCACTTAAGCTGAGAAGTCTTGGATAGCCATTGTTTCCTCAACAGCTAGCTAACAAGAAAAGAATCACTAGACTAGACTCTCTAATGGCTTTAGTGTGCAACATGGAAAGAGAGAAAATATAACACAATTTTAGCACTAAAATCTTTATGGCCAATTATGGTCTCACATAGTGACATATCACAATGCTTCCATGGTGTTTTATATAGGCCTCTTTGTTGGATAGTAATAATCTTCAGTGACCCCTGGTTTTGTGGGAAAACAACATGGTGGTTCTGTCATCTGATATATTCTGTAACTCAAATGTCCCTTATCCATGGCGAGTGAAGTGCAAGTGACATTTGATTTCCAAAAGGGAGTTAAGTAATGTGGACTTTTTCATATTCTGGGACGACTCAACAACACAAACTTGGGCTATGCTCCTGTTACTTGGGAATTACATTTTTGTCAACTGACATGGGGAGGAAGTTGAAGAATATTGATCTTCACCTGGGTCTGAAGACAAAGTGTTGTGTTGTTAGCCCCCCTTCCAACACATAGGAGAATAATTCAACCAAATTAAGTAGAAATCAACCAGACTAGGCCCTTCCATAAGAGAATTCAGCTAAGAATTTTATTCATCTAAATTCTCCTTCAAATTAAATTAGATCCATACAAATCCATATACAACAAATATAAACCATACACAATAACCTTTACATACAAAATTCAAATTTAATAATTATGAAACTAAGATGAACTTGACCCAATGACATTGAAAACACAAATATTTGGTAAATAAGTTTGGTTATGAGATCTCTTCCGTATAGGGGAAACTTTCAAGAACACTCTCCAAAAAAAATTAACTATCATTGGTATGTCTTTTCATATTGATGGCATGCATACTTTTGAAAAAAAATAAAATTGGTTTTTTCAGCACATTTTTTCTGAATTGTATGAAATCCAAATTTGAATATATGGTAATTGTGCTTAAAAGTACAACAAGTGAAAATTGCAATGTGGGAGACCCTAATGAATCTCCCAAAAAGGAGATAACAAAACACAAGAACCTAGACTTGTAAAAGGACAAATAATAGCCCAAGTGGTTCTATCAACCAGTTGTCAACAATATTATTGGGCATTTGGCCAGTTCCAACCAACAGGTGCCTGGTTCCAATACCCTGGGGTGAGACACAATAGTCTACGCCAAAGGGCTTACTAGGCATGTCATCCACAGATGTGGGGAAGCATCCCTTGGGTTCAGCTACAATATTTTCCTTGGGGAAAAGAGAAAATAATAAACCAGCAATTAAAGTAAAAAATCCAACTATGTAAAACCTCAAAAAACAAAATGGGAATTTCAAAAGGACAAATAATAGCCCAAGTGGTTCTATCAACCAATTGTCAACAATATTATTGGGAATTTGGCCAGTTCCAGCCCATAGGTGCCTAGTTCCAATACCCTAGGGTGAGACACAATAGTCTACACCAAAGGGTTTACTAGGCATGTCATCCACAGATGTGGGGAAGCATCCCTTGGGTTGAGCTGCAATATTTTCCTTGGGGAAAAGAGCAAATAATAAACCAGCAAATAAAGTAGAAAATCCAACTATGTAAAACCTCAAAAAAAAATGGGAATTTCAAAAGATGAGAATAACAACAGATAAAAATTCAGGTTTTAAAAAAATAATAATGAAGCAAATAAACTGTCGGTTCACCAGTGGTGTTGACAGGAGTATCAAACTTCCCAAAAGGTTAAAAAGTGTAAAGAGCAGATGCATGTCTCCCATGATTTTGGCAAAACAATTATCCATCATAGTTGGTACCTAAGCTGAAGGAAATCCGATGTAAGCACCTTCCCAAAGAGATAAGATGAGATAATATAATTTTATTAATGTCCAACAAATGACCACAATAATAGCCCAGTGGGACTGAAAAAAGCATATCCAATGTAAATACAAAATGTGAGTAGGTGTGAGAGAGGGAATCATTGTCAATGGTAAATCAGTTGTACTTTTATGTGGTTCAATGTCCCAAATAATACTCCACCCATTATTTTGTCAAAACAATTATTCCTAAGAGTTAGCACCTAAGCTGAAGGAAGCCTGCTTTAACTACCTTCCTAGATAAATAAGATAGATCATAAGATATGATCATTTTAGTAATGTCCAGAAAACGACTACAGAAGTAGATCAATTGGACCAAATGAGTACATCTAGTGCCTGTAGGAAGGTGTAATAACTGAATGATTTACTAATAGATGTGGTAGCATGGGCAGCAGCAACTGGTTCAAATGTGTCATTTTATTTAAAAAAGGATTCCTTTTTTTGGTAAAGCCGACAAGCTAATGACCCAATGATCGCCCAACAAGGGGGATTCTAAGGGGAAGGACCATCTACTCGTTTTGGGTTACCAATTGATGAGATATACCATAGGCTATTGTTTCTGAAATACTTAATATATTGGGGAATTCACACTATAAACACAATGAGTTCAATTGGACCAAATGACTACATCCAGTGTGAGCACAATGAGGAAGTGCAAAAATAAGAGAGAAAAAATGGGGATAAAACATGTCACCACACTAATGTAGTAGCCAATTGGGGCTATCTTATGTGTCATGAGAGATAGAGATAATAACATGTGAGTGGGTCTTGGTCAAGTGGTAAACCAAATGCACTTTTATCACAAAGACAAAGATTCAACCCCCAAAGAACAGTGTTAATATGGCTAATTTTCGTTGTCTTGTGTTATTTTATTATTAACTGAGCCTAGGTGATTTGTTTAAGGCACCAAGCAGACAATGCCAGGTGCAGTCCTAGAATAAAAACAGTGGAATAACACATCATACAAAGTTGGTGATTTTTGGCCTGCTAGGGTTTTACTCTTAAGGTTTAATATATAAGAGAAAAGATGACCAAATAATCATGGGGAATACCAAGACAAAAACTTGCCTGATTGTATACTTGGACGCAATCCCCATAAGAATTAACATTCTAGATACCCAAATCGAATGCAGCCATGAGATCCTCCTTCAAAGCCAAATACTTTGCAACAGCCCTGCTCAAATCAACCCCAAGCTGCTTCCACGGATTTAGAATCAAATTATCATCTGGATCACAGGTAGCAATGCTAGCTCCCAGAAGAGTGTCCCAGCGATCAACAAGCCCTTCCACATCCTCAACACTGATGAGACCTTTGTAATACAACTTAAACTGCCTTCCATCCTTAGTAATCCGATCAGCCTTGAAGGGTTTTTCATAATTGTCCCCAATAGCATCCCACTCATTCTCAGGCATTGTTTGAATGCTGTAGGCAAATTTAGCGCCATGGCCTTTTTTGTAAGTTTCTTTGGATAGACGCCACCTTTCCTACTCTCCTTGCTTGTGGTCGATGACCTCATGTTGAAATTTCTCGAACTCGAGGGCCTGAAATCTCAATAATAGGGTCATGTCCCCATAGTTTCCATCGCCCATCTCAGAACAGCTGGAATTGCCTTCGGCATTGGAGGCGTTGTTAGTGGCTTCATGGTGGAGGTCTTGGGTTGTTCCCATGGAGGCCTTGAGGGCCTCCTACAACTATAACTCAAAGGCATAATTTAGGTCACTGCTAACCCCTTGGGCTGCAGCCAATTCTTTGTATTGGAAGGACGTTGTATTAAGTCCAAATTCGACATCATACATATCCTTACAAAAACCGATTATGACAACGAAATTGAATGAATCATAAATTCAAATCCAGAGGATTTAAAAAGGGTTTTTTCCCTTCCGACCTCTTCACGGCGTTCCGTATATAATTTCAATTCTCCATAATGCCTTTAAATATCCACCGACCGATTCCTCCATTCACTATGATGCTTCTTTATCGACTTTGACGCTCACATCAATTTTGTGCCGAGGTAGCCACCGATTCCTCCTTTCACTGTGATGCTTCTTTATCAACTTCGACACTGACATCAATTTTGTGCCAAGGCAGTGATCAAATTTGAACGACATGTATTAATTTCAATTGGAAGGGCATTTCTTCTTGGAGCCCTTGAGCCCTTCAGGGCAATATAAAATTGTGCCCAAGCAGTGATCAAATAAGGGCAGGTATTAATTTCAATTGGAAGGGCATTTATTCTTGGAGCCCTCAAGCCCTCGAGTCCTTAAGGGAAATATAAATAATTGTACTTCAACATAAATAATTGTAGTTCAATGGACAAGTATAAATTAGTTAAATCCTTTCACAAAAATGCAAAAGAAAATTTGTTATCTCAAATTTTTACAATTTTTAACATTGAGTACTTCTTACTTTAATTTTATGGTTTAATAACATAATTACTATTCTTTTGTATTTTTTCAAGTTGGAGCACACTTCATTATACAAAAAAAATTCTCAGACCATGCCATAACGGTATTGGAGCAATCACGTGCAATCTAAGATTGATAGATGTAAGGATGATAAGGATTGGGCACCTGATAAAAAATAATACACAACTCATAAAACATTAAAAAAATTCCTACATACCAAGCCAGTTAGTAAAGCTAGCATAACCGAGGTCAGGGCATCAAATCGTTTTGTTCAACACTTGTCGTGAAAGCATACATGTATGGGATGGAGGGGCAATGGAATCAAGCCTAAGTCAATTGAATCCTTGCAACTCAGTGCATGTCTCAGTCTCAACAATCTGCCTTTTAAATTGAGACAAATTACCAAAATAAGTTTATTAATGGTTATATTTAAGAAAGTTATAGGTCTGAGTAAGTAAGGTCTCGGGGATCTAAAATTTGTTGTCTTTTGTACCAGTCCATGACTCAATGAATCGACAGTCCCGGGTAGGAATTTAAGTTATTTAATGAAAACAATTAATGTGTATACCTCTATGTCGAAACCGTTTTCCATGCTAATGCAGGCCACTACCCTCTTTATTGTCTTACCAAAAGGCATGATAATGAGGAAGAAGACCTAAAATTATGGACTTCTCCTTCAAAGAATGCCTAGCAATCACATTGGTGAGGTGTGATAAGAAGATCATAACAATCCAAGTAAATTTAATATAAGTTATACAGTAAATTTAATATAAGACTTACTTACGTTGTCTCTTACTCTTTGCGTCTTGACACATTTAATATTTTATGGTTTTCTCTGCACCTTGACCCAATTCATATTATAAGGTGAGTATTTGCATGCATAATAATCCTTATTTATCGCTATAAGATGAGGATTTAAAGGGAAGGGGATGTAAAGAAAAGAAATTTTTATATGTAATTTGGTGGTGCTGAGGACAAATGTTGTGAGAAACCACAAATGTTTGGAAGGACGATGTGATTTTACATCACGATCATGCCACCCATCAAATTGAAGACTATTCTTGATCCAAAAAATGTTTTTTTTTTAATTTTATTAATAACCATTATTTCTCCGTATAGTGTGCTCAATGACACATCTCTATAGCAAAAAGTAGATCGACCTCTACATAGTTTGCGATCCTAGCTACATGCCATTATTTGTATTTGCATGACATCGAGTGTTGTTTATAGTTTTCGTGAGTCCATGATATTCATACAAGAAATGAAGTGTTGGAGAGGAGGACTCATCAAACCAGCATTTTGAATTTCATTTTGACGAAAAAAGAGTGGACATTGGTAGTGAGGTTCACAAAGGTAGTAGGCACAAAGTTTTGAGCTCGTTTCGGGCCTAGTAATAGACTAGTAGTTGTTCTTTTTTATTATAGTCGTAGTTGTTGACATAGTCTCACACTTTAGATTGCAGCCCCAAGTGACTCGACAGATAGAGTCATCTCGATGGATAGTGCCTCATAGTCATCAATGATTACTGGTCATCCTGCACAACTAAGTAGTGAGTGCATGACATGAGTTAGTGAGTGATTATAATTATTTATCATATTTCCATTATTTTCAATGATGAGTTGAAATTTATAGCATAGGAATTTCAACATCTTCAGAAATTTACATGGATGGGTAATTTCAAATGTTGCCCTTCTTTTGAAATGCTGATATAAATTATGCCCTTCTTAATTGGAAGGTTAAAATTTAGATTTTAATTTTTTTTTAGGGACAATTTTAACTTTACACTTCTGGGAAGGGTTAGAACCCTTTGGAAGGGCTGGGAAGGGTTCAATTTTGAATGCTAATAACAACCTCATTTGTATTTTGGTTGGCCCACAGAACAATGACCGATAGTTTACTACTCAAATTAATGATTATTATATATAAAGGAGAAATGTGAAACAACTTATTTCATCCCTTTTTGTTATATTACCTTAGTAAAGTAATTTATTTTTTTAATGATATAAGAACAAAATATTCCTTTGTAATAAGACAAAATATTCCAATGTAATAATTTTTTTTTTAACTTACTTTGCATGTTTTTAACTTCTTACACTAAAATAAAAACAAAGTTACAAAATTAATCAAGGTTCAAGCCGGAGAGATATACACCATGTGTGAATTCTTTTTAACCAAGTTGAAGATTCAGAGAATTATAGAATAATATATATATATATATATATATATATATATGAGTAATGGTATATTTTGTAATATTTATACTTGATATTTTTTAGGAGTTTCAAAAGGTTTCACTTATAGACCATAAATTGTTGTTATAATAGATTGGGATATTGTTAGCTCTAGAGAACTCCATCTCAAAAGCTATACCAACTTTGAAGATTCGAAACAAGAAAAAATTAAATGTGAATGTGCTTGTGAGGGGGTTATAATACCTCATCTTCCTAAGACTCTATCCAGACGAACATATCTTCTTATGAATCAACAACCCATTTTCCTAGTTCATCAACCACAGAGTTGTTTTTTTATGAAAACATATGCGTAGGAGAGTTTTGTGAAAGGGGTCATAAGTTGACTTATTTAATGAATTGTAACCTTTGGGAAGACAATTTCATTTTGGAAGCCCACCGCCCCCCCATTTATCCATTACATGACTTTTTAGAGTCCCAAAATTGTAATTTTCCATTGTTGGAGTGACAATAAAAAATGACTAACATAAATGACTAATTCATATTCTTCTAGCTAGTCATTTTTTTATGTCGTGACTAAATTAGTCGTTTATGTTAGTCATTTTTTAACTCTATCACTTATTATCTAGTCATATTTGATAACTTGTGACTAAATTAGTCGTTTATAGTTGGGTCAATCAAAATTGCTCATATTTAGTAGTAAATCACTTGAAAAATGTGTGGTGACTAGAATTTTTAGTCACGTAGTAGCTAAGTCCTCATTTTGTACTAGTGTAAAAACCCTCTTTATATTGCATTCCATTTCATTTAAATACAGAATCAATTGAAATAGAAACCAAACACTAAAACTCAACGTTGTGGTGTTACCAACAGAGCTCTGTCGTGTTACAGGAAAACCCCCAAACCCCAAACACAACCATAAAAATACCAAATGCAAGAAGAGTAACCCCCGACAAGTTAAAACCTAGTCCCAAGTCCAATAAATGGAAAGTATTGACTTGTTTAGCATGCTTAATGTAATGGTAATGCTATTCCATGGTTCGTAGTCATGCTACAAATCCCACCTCTCCTCGCCTCCCTGTCACCTACAACCAGAAAACACTACAAAGGATGAGAAGTATGACAATCGAATGAGCCACAAAACAAACATCAAATGTTGTGGAAACAATGAATCCATACCTTTGTTACCTTCAAATTCACCTTCACCCAATGCGCAAAGTCGAGACCAAACAACCAACCAATAGAGAAAATGACCAAAGACCATCGTCAGTGAAGCCCTAAGCTTAGGCCTCCATGAACTCCAGGGCACATTAATGGCACCAGCCTTGTGTCCATTACCCATGCTAAAACCCACATCTCTATAGTTTGTTAAAGACACAATATCGTTTGCCACCTTTTCCATTTGCAAAGTGTTAAGCCCCATTGTGTAAATGTTGAACTTATGATATAGTTTTCTAGCCAAAGCTTAATGCAAGGTGTTAACACATATATTTAGCACAGGGATGAAAAAACCATGATGAAGGAGAAATAATAGTGTCTTGTCAAACTTTGGTTAAATGGTATAGTATAAGAGTATGTTGAGGAGCGAGAACGATGAAGTTGTCAAAAGATCTAATGGTGCAAAGTGAAGAGTTGAAGATCAATGGCCTATACTATCTCCGCTCTCTAAGAGGTGCGAGGAAGATAAAGTATGTCCAGGCATTTAATAGGATACACAGATCAACGGCTGTTGATTCGGCTCAAAGAGATCCACGATCCGTGTAAACTCTGCCGTATGAAGTTGCATGTTTGTTAAAATAGTAGAGCCCAGCGGAAACAAGTATATGCCACTCGATCTGACGGTGACAAGTAAAAGGCATATCACATCAATGATCGTGGATAACTCCGGAGCCTAGACTTGCACGATAGTTAAGACCCAAGCGCTCAGCGGAATCGAGTATATACTTCCTGATCTAATGGCGGAGAAGTAAAGTTAGATCACATCAACGGTTGGGACTGATTCTGGAATGGAAACTTGCACGGGGGATAAGTCCAAAGCTCCCAGCGGAATTGGATACGCGCCACCAAATCTAACGGCGTGGATATAAAGTATACCACATCGATGGCTGTAGATGGTTCCGGAGCATAAAGTTGCACGAAGGATAAGACCAAGACACCCGACGGAATGAGTTACGTGGTGCAAGATCCGAGGGTTGAGAATTGAAGGCAAATAGATCAATGGTCACAAATCGATCCGGAGTGTGAAAGTGCACGACAGTTAAAAGTAAAGAGCGGTGGCGTAATATAAACCACTGTCCACGTGTCTGATTATGATCGACTCTGGAGGCAAAAGTAGTTTAAGGAAAACCACCGAAAGGATGCTCCGGAGTGGGGTCCTATAAAAGGCAGTTGACTTGCTCCGTGGGTATTCTATTGGTGCTGGACGAATGAAATAGACCCATGGCTTCGTCAACTTTCAACTGTCGGTTTCCAAAGCACACGCCACTACAGTTAATAGGTAAGCCTTGATACCCATAATTTGTCTGCCTGAATTTCCATTATCAATTGAATTATGGACAAGAAGAAGGAGTTAAAGAGTGGTCATGTTATAGACGACAGAGAGGAGTATTTGGTCGACAGAGATAGGGGCGTATGTGACCCCTTCCTATCTGTAGGAAGCGTTTCCGTTAGTAAAGAAATATTGTGGTATTACCACTCACAGGGAAATGATATATTGAACGTATGTAAATCCTTTTTGTATTACTTCGCCCTCGAACAAACCCTCCATTTCCCGAAATTTGCAGAATGGTGTGCTGTTAACTACTCCCCTTCTCAGAGAATTATCATGAGTCAATCCACATCCCGAATACTTTGTAAATTCAATGCTACAGTCATCCGTGAGAACCTCAATCTTCCTGAAAATTACTCTGATAATCATGAGTCAGTGAATGAGTCAACCCTTGCTGAATTTTACAAGAAATGTGAAACTGAAACCCGTTGCCAATTCCTGTCTAGTATTCTGAAAGATGGTCAATCTTTAGATGGTTTTTTCTTACCCTACCCTGTGCATATTTTTAAAAATGAAGTCCAATTGGTAGTATCTCTAGTCTGTCAAATATTAGGTCTTGATGATGATTGTCGCGTGGGCGAAGTCGTCCTTGTTTTTTTGTTGAAAATAAGTTCCTTAGGATCTGAATCTCAGTCAATTCCCGTGTTTAGTCTGGATGAGTACCTAGCTAAATCAATCCATCTTTAGTTAAGTGAGTTTACAAAGGTTCGGTTCTTTAGATTTCAGACCTACTTGTTCAACATGATGTTATGTTCCAATGTCACTGAGCTGCATTTTTTGAAAACTGTCTATTCTTCTGATTTGCCCAAGCAAATCAACATGTTCGAATATGCCAATTCGATTATGTCGGAAGTGTATAAAATGTTGTTTGATGAATAATTGCCTCGTGTTTTGGACGAGATGAAATGTTTGATGCAGCCTTCACCCGAAGACCGAATTGGAGATTGGTTCCTGCATAAAGACTCCACTGTGTTAAGAGTATATGGATTTACCAGGCAACCTTATAAGTTACCTGCATTCCTCACCCTGAGGATTTTTTCTTTAGAATTCATGAGACAAAAGTTGCAGTCTGAAGAAGAACATTTTGGAGCTTTTAAAAAGTCTTCAAATATTAAATTCCCCCTGAAGGTCGGTTCTTTCATTTTCAAAAGTAAAGGTGCTTTAGTGTTCATAGAGAAATTGCTGGAGAATATGGATTTCCAAAAGGAGCCAAAGATAAATTATGATCCCCACCATGTAATCTCCTTGAGGAAGTAGGCCAACAAGAACAAACCGTTTGATCACCAGTTTATTGAAGGTCTGGCTGAAACAAGCAATTTGTTGCAGTTTATCGAGATTTCAAGGTCTAATGAAGATACACATATTGTACCTCTCACAGCATCCCAAACAACAGAGGATACTAGTATTGTGATTAAGAGAAGTCTGTATGAAATTGAAAGTATGGAAATTGATGAAGATGGATCCCAGAAAAAGACAATGCTCTCCAAGTGTTGAAGAAAAAATTGAAAATCCCTGGTTCTGAGCATGTTCAGTCCTCTGAGTTATTGGCTCTGCAAGAAGAAAAAGACAAGTGGGAGGCCGAACGAAATGAACTGTTATCTCAAATTTCCTTGATGAAAAAGGATCAAATTGATGAGAAGGAGATTATGGAGGAGTTAATGAGTCAGACTCCCATAGGTGAAGACTTGTCCATTGTGAATATCGAGAAGCCATTGGATGATTTTTCTGCGGATGATCTGTTGGTGCCTATGTCCCAGGTTAGTCTAAAAGATGAAGAAATCAAAGAGCTAAAGACAGAGAATGCAAAGATCAAGTCTGAACTGGCCAAAATGAATGAAAGTAAAAACAAAATGGTACAAGATAGAAACCAGTTGCAAAAGAAGTTCAATGAATTGAACTTAGAAAAGCATAGGTAAAGGTCCCCTGCAAGGATCAAAACACATTATTTGGGAGACATTATCTATAGAAATTACCAAATTCAGGCATTATCTGAATTTCATTGATGATCAGAATATTTTGATCAATTTGGCCCACCAAAGATTAAAGCTAGTGAATGAACACATGGGAAAAAGACCTCTCACCACAGCTCAAAATGCGCTGAACTTTTTAAACTCATTGACATATCAGAAATTACATGATATGGGGATAAAAGACATGATATCCATAGTGCTGTGGGCTAAGAAATTTATCGACAAACATCATTTAATGAAGACAATCCAAGACAGAACTGATGAAATGGTTACACAGGTCGATAACTTCAAGCAGGATTTCAAGGAGCTGTTCGAAGACGGCTTGCCTTCCTTTTGGGATGAGGAGGGACGGATGTTTTCGCAGGAGCACTATCACAGCTTGCTAGTTCAGAATCGCATGGACCACTCTAAATTCGAT
This sequence comes from Pseudotsuga menziesii, assembly GCA_001517045.1. Taxonomy (NCBI): domain Eukaryota; kingdom Viridiplantae; phylum Streptophyta; class Pinopsida; order Pinales; family Pinaceae; genus Pseudotsuga; species Pseudotsuga menziesii. The sequence goes on from LPNX010333118.1 coordinate 49,254, forward strand.
GACTTGGAAAAGAGCCTAACATGAAAAACTATTATGGACAAATTGACAGAGGATTTCGAAATTTTACAGAAGTTCGCAATTATCAGAAGCAGATTGCCGAAGGTGTCATATGAAGCTTACATGGAACTTGAAGTGTCAATTCGGGAAATGATGGAATGTGATACCCCGAGCACAGAACAGTGGAAAGCTGTGGAGAGATTTGAAAAGACCAAATACATCTTGCATGCATAGAGACAGGTGTTATACAACAAGGAGCTGACTGGATGAAGACATGGAGCTAACTGGACGAAGACGTTTTACCAAGCTGATTTTTACTTTATGATCTGTTAGGATTGGAGCAGTAATTTATTCCTAGAAGTTAGGGATTTAGTTACAAGACTCTAAATTAAGCCGATCATTGAGTTGTGAATCTTCTTGGAAGATCTATTATTTTTTGTATATATTGGCATCTTTTTTATGGGATGGGGGTTGGAACCCATCGTGTTGTGGAATGATTTTGGAGAACATATCTATTTTTGAATAACAAAGTGAATGCATGAAGGTTTATCAGAGATTCCTGTGTCATTGATATTGCAGTCTGTGCTTCTTTCTTTATGTGATCGTATTTCCCCTAGTGCAACACTTCATTTTGTTTCTTCTTCGTATCTGAAATACAGCGTTGGGTGATTAGAATTCATATGTTTATGCTCTAGTCATCATTTCAGATATTTTATATATTTTTCTACTAAAGTTGATATAGAATTCATCTTTGATGCTCTGTATCAATGGGCTGTTTTTTCATCTCTTCTGTTTCACCTGGATTAAATTGAATGACTGTGATGATGTGATTATCTTGCCTTTGATGAATCTCGTGTATATATCTTTGTGATACCTTATATGTATGTGAATCCATGCCCAATGGTTATGTGATTGTTTCAGCCATATATACAAATTTTTTAGTGTTGTTTTATAACTGGTCTTGTTAATTCTTTATTGAGAGATCCCTCTCTAGAATAAAATACCAATTTCTTTCTAAAGTGGTTTTTGCTGTTACCTTGGAGTTTACCTTTTACAACCTGGGTACATTCTGAGTGCTAACAAACTGGCGCCGTTGCCGGGGAAACGAAAGTGCATATCTGCCCTGGGAGAATGATAAAATTTGAAGAAAGGATTTTGTGGGCAAACAGGAATTTTTATTAGCATAAGAGGTTGTGTATTTGCCCTGGCGAATCCATTGTGAAGCTTGTTCAAAACTTAAGGAGTCATTCTGGCTTCGAGAAGACACACGCGAGGTAGCTCTAATACCGAAGTCTTAAAAAGTTTTGAAGACCCAGAAAAGATATTTAAAAGAAAAAATAAAGAAAAGATAGATTTTCCTTTGTTTGGTGCATCATCATCTCGAGATTTTCATTTTGATCCAAAATGGGAAGTTAACGTTGGAAAATATCTGTTGAAAACCAAATCTAAGTCTGACCTTAAGGATATTGAGTTTAATCCCCGTAGATTAGAATCTTACTTGTTAGACTCCCTTTGGAGAGATTTGCAACAAACCACAAAGGCTGACACCTTTACCTCTCAAAGTACTCAAAGTTCTTTGGTTCCTGTGAACCCACCCAGACCAATGGCCGCCAGATTTGCTCCCTTGCGTTTACCTACTGTATTACATGATCTCCCTCAAAATTATTCTCAAAGAATTTCTTTATTTGATGGAGAGGGTGATATAACCATGAAACAGCATGTTGCCAAGTTTGAAGATTTTATCGACTTAGAAGAAGTGGACTATCCTGATGTTAAAATGCGGTTATTCGCCCAAAGTTTGTCAGGAGAGGAAAAGAAGTGGTTTAAAGATTTGCCAAATGGGTCTATAGTAAATTTTCAAGCCTTCCAAAATTCTTTCCTGGACAGGTGGGATGATAAGCAGAATCCTCTGCAGCTTTTATCTCAGTATAACAGTCTCAAAAAAGGGGGTTTCGAATCTGTTCATGAATTTTCAAGTAGATTCATGAGGGCTTACAACTCTATTCCGGAACATATAAAACCTTCTCCTGCAGCTGGTAAACTACATTTTGTTGGGGCCTTTGATAATGATTTTGCATTCTCATTACGGGAGAAGAAATTGGCAACTCTTGCTGCCATGTTTACTGATGCCCTAGAAGTGGAAGCTAACATGATGGCGAGTGGAAAAATGAAGCATAGGGATTTGGATAGGAGGAGAAAAGAAAAGAATTTTCCTTCTACTTTATCCTCTTCTGTTGATGTTAAATTTGAAAAGATGTTGAAAACCATGGAAAAGTTGATGGATAGATTAACTATGGATACTAGGCCTTTCAACAGAGAGTAAGAGGATCCCCAAATCAGGAATCCGAATTTCAGAAGACCTAATCCCCCTGCCCCTCTCCAAAAACGGCAGAGAGACATGAGAAATCCAAGAAATCAGGAAGAATAGCCAATTCGGCCACCTTTTCCTGAAAACTATGTTGCTGATGAAGAAGACCCAGCTGAAAATGAAATTCACCTTTTTGGAGAGCAGGATTAAGAGATATATCTCACCCAAGAGGAGCATAACAGGTTTGAACAGGAAGGTGGGAATGAATATTTTGAAATGGAGAATGAGCTGTATCAAAGAGGATATTTACACGCTATGGATGATGTGCGGAGGAAAATAAAATTGAGGAACAGGGAGGTCCTCATAAATAAAGGGAAGGCGAACCCAAATCAGCCTTCCTCTAGTTCTTTAAATGTAGAAAAGGGAAAAGAACTACAAAAAGAATCTTTTGTAAATAAAGAGGTTGAAAATGATGTACAAAGGGATAAAATAATAAAGAAGGTGACTCCGGTTGATGGGGAAAATATTGGTGCTGGTTTTAATTTACAAAATGATCTTTCAAAGCTAAAAATCTCTGTTCTGTTTAATGAATTGTTGAGAAACACTGAGTACAGGATACTATCACAAAAATGGTCAAAAGTCAAGGAGAATGGCAGTCTGACATTTTAGAACTGAATGATGATAATCCCGCTATTTCATTTGGATCAAAAGTTGAAAATATGGAAGGTGAAGAAGTTCCTCCTTTCTATTTAAGTCTAAATGTGCATGATAAAGTGATCCATAATGCTATGCTGGATTCAGGGGCATCGCATAAACTAATGCCCAAGGGAATGGTATAAAGTCTGGGATTGGAGGTCACCAAACCTTATAAAGATCTGTACTCTTTTGATTCTAAAAGAGTAAAATGCCTTGGATTAATTAAAGACATGGTGGTAACCCTAAACAAATTGCCTTCTAAAACTATAGTTATGGATATGGTAGTGGAAGATATCCCACCAAAGTTTGGGGTACTGTTGTCAAGATCCTGGACTTCCAAATTGAAATGAAGTTTGCAGATGGATATGTCGTATGCCACGATTCCTGTTCAAGATGGGAATAGAAGACTATATAGTGAAAAGAGAACTCCATACGTAGTAAGCAGTCAAGACAAACCTGAAATTCATCACATTTATCCTGTTGATACTGATTTAGGGTCCTCCATTTTCTTCAATGATGTTGTTCCGCATGATGTAGAGGAGGCTTTGCAGAAGAAGTCTGAAGAGAATAAGGAAAAGGAAGTGATAGAACAGGATGCTTTGGAAGCAAAGCAAAAAAGAGAAGGCCAGTGGATTATGTACTTTGATGGGTCTGCTGCAAAAATAGGCGCTGGAGCCGGTGTGTACATAATTTTGCCTATTCAGGATTTCAAAGCCTTGTCTTACAAGTTGACATTTGAATGTACAAACAACGTGGCAGAGTATGAAGCTCTATTGTTGGGATTGCATGCTTTGAAAGAATTAAGAGCTCAAAAAATAAAGATCTTAGGAGACTCTGAGTTGGTAATAAACCAAATAAATGAGAGCTATCAAACCAAGAATCCTCGAATGCGGGCTTATAGAAATGAAGTATGGGATATGCTTGGTAACTTCTTCGTGGAGCATACAATTCAGGTGATTCCTAGGCATGAAAATTTGGTAGCTGATTCTTTAGCTGTGGCCACTGGCAAATTTGAGACCCCTGTTGCTGGTCAGAGGGAATACCAGGTGGAAATTGTGAATAGACCGTCTATTCCTGATAACTCTAAATATTGGCAAGTGTTCGAAGATGATATGCAAATCAGGAAATTCCTGGAACTCTCAGAAGAATTTGTGAATACCCCTATTGACACAGAGAATGATAATGACGAGAGTATTCAGGATGATGAAAGACTTGAGGAAGAAAGGAATAGCATTGGAAAATTGAAAGGGACCTTAGGAGGTAAGGATATCATCCAATTGAAAAACAATTTCATACCAAGAGGACTAATCCCTTTAGAAAAGATTTTTGATCAAAATGATGTGGCCAAAAATCCAAAAGTGAAGCCTGTTGATAATGCAATCGAAGACAAGAATATCGGTACCAAAGAAAATCCTAAGATTGTAAAGTTGTCCAAAAAATTACCTAAAAAAGAAAAAGAAGAGTATGTGAAATTAATGAAAAAATATACAGATGTCTTTGCTTGGAGTTATGAGGATCTCAAGGAGTATGATACCTCTATCATACAACATACCATTCCTATAAAGCCTGGGGAGAGACCTTTTAAACAGAAGCTCAGAAGAATAAATCCTAAGCTGCTACCTATTATTGAGAAAGAAATCAAGAAGCTATTTGATGCCAAGATCATTGTAACGCTGAGGTTTTCAAAATGGGTTGCAAACTTGGTTCCTTTCAGGAAAAGAACGGAGAGATAAGATTGTGCATAGATTTCCGCAATTTGAATAAGCTCTTTGTGAAAGATAATTATCCTCTACCCAAGATGGATCATATACTGCAGCAAGTGGTGGGAGCTGAAAGGATTTCAATGCTGGATGGTTTTTCCGGGTATAATCGGATCAAGGTGCTACCAGAAGATCAGGAGAAAATTGCCTTTACTACACCTTGGGGTACCTTTATGTATGCAAAGATGCCTTTCAGTTTGATGAATGCAAGGGCCACTTTCCAGCGAGCTATGGACATCGCTTTTGCAGGGGAAATTGGAAATTTTGTAGTGATCTACATGGATGATATAACAGTCTACTCCAATTCTGACAAGGAGCATCTGCGTCATCTAAAAAAAGTGTTGATGAAATGTAGAAAGTTTGGTATATCGTTGAATCCAAAGAAATACAACTTTGCATTATAAGAGGGAAAATTGTTGGGCCATATAATATCCAAAGATGGCATAAAGATTGATCCTGAGAGGGTGAGTTCCATTTTGAAAGTAGGTGAACCACAGAGCAAAAAGGAGATACAATATTTCTTGGGGTAGGTGAATTTTCTGAGAAGGTTTGTGCCAAGTTTTGCTGAGATCCTAATGAACATCACCAATATGTTGAAAAAGGGGCATGAAATAAAATGGAATACTGAAGCTAGACATTCCTTTTGGGAAATCAAGAAGGCAATTTCAAAGGCTCCCGTATTAGTGAGTCCAGATTTTACTAAAGATTTCTTGATATTTTCATATGCTTCAGAATATACTATAGCAGCTGTTTTATTGCAGAAAAATGACGAGAACTTGGAATAGCCCATAGCATTCTTCAGCAAAATGTTGAGGGATGGTGAATTGAAATATGATATTATGGAGAAACAAGCATATGCTTTAATTAAAGCATTGAAGGATTTCAGAATATATATTTTACATTCACATATAATTGCTCATGTTCCATCTGTTGCAATAAAGGAATCCTGACTCAACCAGATCCAGAAGGCAGGAGAGCAAAATGGATTGCTACATTATTGGAGTATGATATCAAAATAAAGCCTACCAAATTGATTAAAGGACAAGGATTAGCTAAAATGATGGCTAATTCTAATTGTGAAGCTTTGCAAATTAATTTCATTTCTCATCAAGCTAATCAGTTGGATACGGAGGTAGAAGTAATGATTGATTTTGTGGCATCTCCATGGTATTCTGATATTGTATATGTCCTATGTAATTTGCAAGCACCAGAAGGATTAAGTAAATCAAGAGCGAGATCTGTAAAGTTAAAATCTGCTAAATTATGTATCATAAATCAGTATCTTTATTGGAAAGACCCTGGAGGAGTGTTGCTAAATTGTCTGTTGGAAGATGAAGCTCAGCAGATTGCCAAAGAATTTCATCAAGGAGACTGTGGCGGACATCATTCTTGGAAAGTGACTGCGAACAAAATCCTAAGGGCCGGTTACTATTGGCCTACCTTATTTTCAGATGTCTATAAAGAAATCAGTAAATGTCATCAATGCCAAATTTTTTACGGTAAGAGAAAAGTATTGCCTCTCCCTTTGAATCCAATAACAGTTGAAGCTCCTTTCCAGCAGTGGGGTTTGGATTTTATTGGTGAAATAAACCCCAATTCATCAGGTCAGCACAAGTGGATTTTGACAGCCACAGACTATTTTACTAAATGGATAGAAGCAATTCCTACCAGGAGAGCCACTGAAAATGTGATCATGGATTTTCTTGAAGAAAACATATTGGCTCGATTCGGGTGTCCAAAAAGGATAGTAACAGACAATGCAGCTGCTTGCAAATCCAGGAAAATGATTAATTTTTGTCATAAGTATCACATAAGTCTCAATCATTCAACTGCCTATTATCCTCAGGGAAATGGGTTCGCTGAATCTTCAAATAAGAGCCTAGTGAGGATCATCAAGAAGCTGTTGGAGGATAATAAGAGGTCTTGGCACACCAAGCTAAAATATGCTCTATGGGCCGACAGGATTAGCACTAAAAGGGCAATCGACGTGTCTCCTTTCCAGCTAGTGTATGGGGATGAAGTGGTTTTTCCAACGTCATTAGGGGTTCCAGTTATGAGATATTTCCAAGATCAACAAGAAGAACCAAATCACATACAGAGAAGGATAAATCAGATCATCGAAGTGGAAGAACGGAGAAATAAAGCTTATGACAAAGTGCAGTCTCATCAGGAGAAAATGAAAAATAATTTTGACAGAAAAATCAAGGAAGAACAGTTTCAAATTGATGACCTGGTTTTGAAGTGGGATGCTCCTAATGAAGACAAGCATGGAAAATTTGATCCTATGTGGGTAGGACCTTACGTTGTTGTGGGATACAGAGGGAAAAATGCATTTTTGCTGGAATATACAAATGGGGTTCTTCTGGAAAGAAACCCTATTAATGGAAGGTATCTGAAGCACTACCTATCCTGAGGAGGAAGGTAAAATTTGTATCATAGACTGTACATACTTATTTTTCTTTACAAATCAATATGAGTGGTAAGCCGAGTGTATTTGAAGCTCGTAGTGAAATCCCTAAGATTCAGGAAGCATACCATTCCTTTTCTAAAAATATATAAAAATGATATATTTACAAAAAGCAAAAGATGAGTTTTATAGAAGTTATTATGAAAAATCAAAAGAAGGCACCTGGTCAACGAGTTCTTTGATACCTCACAGGGAGGATATCATCCCCGGATGGAGCCAGTTGTTAGCACATATATTTAGCACAGGGATGAAAAAACCATGATGAAGGAGAAATAATAGTGGCTTGTCAAACTTTGGTTAAATGGTATAGTATAAGAGTATGATGAGGAGCAAGAACGATGAAGCTGTCAAAAGATCTAATGGTGCAAAGTGAAGAGTTGAATATCAATGGCCTATACTATCTCTGATCTCTAAGAGGTGCGAGGAAGATAAAGTATGTCCAGGCATTTAATAGGATACACAGATCAATGGCTGTTGATTCGGCTCGAAGAGATCCACGATCCGTGTAAACTCCGCCGTATGAAGTTGCATGTTTGTTAAAATAGTAGAGCCCAACGGAAACAAGTATATGCCACTCAATCTGACGGTGACAAGATAAAGGCATATCACATCAACGATCGTGGATAACTCCAAAGCCTAGACTTGCACGGTAGTTAAGACCCAAGCGCTCGGCGGAATCGAGTATATACTTCTTGATCTAACGGCGGAGAAGTAAAGTTAGATCACATCAACGGTTGGGACTGATTCCGGAGTGGAAACTTGCGTGGGGGATAAGTCCAAATCTCCCAGCGGAATTGGATACGCGCCACCAAATCTGACGGTGTGGATATAAAGTAGACCACATCGATGGCTGTAGATGGTTCCGGAGCATAAAGTTGCACGAAGGATAAGACCAAGACACCCGGCGGAATGAGTTACGTGGTGCAAGATCCGAGGGTTGAGAATTGAAGGCAAATAGATCAATGGTCATGAATCGATCTGGAGTGTGAAAGTGCGCGACAGTTAAAAGTTAAGAGCGGTGGCGGAATATAAACCGCTGTCCACGTGTATGATTGTGATCGAATCCGGAGGCAAAAGTAGTTTAAGGAAAACCGTCGAAAGGATGCACCGGAGTGGGGTCCTATAAAAGGCAGTTGACTTGCTCCATGGGTATTCTATTGGCGCCGAAAAAATGAAATAGACCCACGGCTTCGTCAACTTTCAACTGTCAGTTTCCAAAGCACACGCCACTATAGTTAACAGGTAAGCCTTGATACCCATAATTCGTCTGCCTGAATTGCCATTATCAATTGAATTATGGACAAGAAGGAGGAATTACAGAGTGGTGATGTTATAGATGACAGAGAGGAGTATTTGGTCGACAGAGACAGGGGCGTATGTGACCCCTTCCTATCTATAGGAATCGTGTCTGTTAGTAAAGAAATATTGTGGTATTACCACTCACAGGGAAATGATATATTGAACGTATGTAAGTCCTTTTTGTATTACTTCGCCCTCGAACAAACCCTCCATTTCCCAGAATTTGCAAAATGGTGTGCTGTTAACTACTCCCCTTCTCAGAGAATTATCATGAGTCAATCCACATCCTGAATACTTTGTAAAGTCAATGCTACAGTCATCCGCGAGAACCTCAATCTGCCTGAAAATTACCCTGATAATTGTGAGTTAGTGAATGAGTCAACCCTTGCTGAATTTTACAAGAAATGTGAAACCGAAACCCGTTGCCAATTCCTGTCTATTATTCTGAAAGATGGTCAATCTTTAGATGGTTTTTTCTTACCCTACCCTATGCATATTTTTAAAAATGAAGTCCAATTGGTAGTATATCTAGTCTGTCAAATATTAGGTCTTGATGATGATTGTCGCGTGGGCGAAGTCATCCTTGGTTTTTTGTTGAGAATAAGTTTCTTAGTCTCTGAATCTTAGTCAATTCCTGTGTTTAGTCTAGATGGGTACCTGGCTGAATCAATCCATCTTCAGTTAAGTGAGTTTACAAAGGTTCGGTTCTTTAGATTTCAGACCTACTTGTTCAACATGCTGTTATGTTCCAATGTCACTGAGCTGCAGTTTTTGAATAATGTCTGTTCTTCTGATTTGCCCAAGCAAATCAACATGTTCGAATATGCCAATTCGATTATGTCGGAAGTGTATAAAATGTTGTTTGATGAAGAATTGCCTCGTGTTTTGGACGAGATGAAATGTTTGATGCAGCGTTCACCCGAAGACCGAATTGGAGATTGGTTCCTGCATAAAGACTCCGCTGTGTTAAGAGTATATGGATTTACTGGGCAACCTTATAAGTTACCTGCATTCCTCACCCCGAGGATTTTTGCTTTAGAATTCATGAGACAAAGGTTGTATTCTGAAGAAGAACATTTTGGAGCTTTTAAAAGGTCTTCAAATATTAAATTCCCCCTGAAGGTCGGTTCTTTCATTTTCAAAAGTAAAGGTGCTTTAGTGTTCATAGAGAAATTGTTAGAGAATATGGATTTCCAAACGGAGCCAAAGATAAATTATGATCCCCACCATGTAATCTCCTTGAGTAAGCAAGCCAATAAGAACAAACCGTTTGATCACCAATTTATTGAAGGTCTGGCTGAAACAGCCAATTTGTTGCAGTTTACCGATATTTCAAGGTCTAATGAAGATACACATACTATACCTGTCACAAAATCCCAAACAACAAAGGATACTAGTATTGTGATTAAGAGAAGTCTGTCTGAAATCGAAAGTGTGGAAATTGACGAAGATGGATCGCAGAAAAAGACAATGCTCTCCAAGTGTTGAAGAAAAAATTGAAAATCCCTGGTTCTGAGCATGTTCAGTCCTCTGAGTTATTGGCTCTGCAAGAAGAAAAAGACAAGATCCATCAAGAGATGATGGAGTATAAAGGGAGAGCATTTGAGTTACAGGAAGAAAAAGACAAGTGGGAGGCCGAACGAAATGAACTATTATCTCAAATTTCCTTGATGAAAAAGGATCAAATTGATGAGAAGGAGATTATGGAGGAGTTAATGAGTCAGACTCCCACAGGTGAAGACTTGTCCATTGTGAATATCGAGAAGCCATTGGATGATTTTTCTATGGATGATCTGTTGGTGCCTATGTCCCAGGTTAGTCTAAAAGATGAAGAAATCAAAGAGCTAAAGACAGAGAATGCAAAGATCAAGTCTGAACTGGCCAAAATGAATGAAAGTAAAAACAAAATGCTACAAGATAGAAACCAGTTGCAAAAGAAGTTCAATGAATTGAACTTAGAAAAGCATAGGTAAAGGTCCCCTGCAAGGAGCAAAACACATTATTTGGGAGACATTATCTATAGAAATTACCAAATTCAGGCATTATCTGAATTTCATTGATGATCAGAATATTTTGATCAATTTGGCCCACCAAAGATTAAAGCTAGTGAATGAACACATGGCAAAAAAACCTCTCACCACAGCTCAAAATGCGCTGAACTTTTTAAACTCATTGACATATCAGAAATTACATGATATGGGGATAAAATACAGGATATCCATAGTGCTGTGGGCTAAGAAATTTATCACAAACATCATTTAATGAAGACAGTCCAAGACAGAACTGATGAAATGGTTACACAGGTCGATAACTTCAAGCAGGATTTCAAGGAGCTGTTCGAAGACGGCTTGCCTTCCTTTTGGGATGAGGAGGGACGGATGTTTTCGCAGGAGCACTATCACATCTTGCTAGTTCAGAATCGCATGGACCACTCTAAATTCGATGACTTGGAAAAGAGCCTAACAGGAAAAACTATTGTTGACAAATTGACAGAGGATTTCGAAATTTTACAGAAGTTCGCAATTATCAGAAGCAGATTGCCGAAGGTGTCATATGAAGCTTACATGGAACTTGAAGTGTCATTTCGGGAAATGATGGAATGTGATACCCCGAGCGCAGAACAGTGGAAAGCTGTGGAGAGATTCAGAAAGACCAAATACATCTTGCATGCATAGAGACAAGTGTTATACAACAAGGAGCTGACTGGATGAAGACATGGAGCTAACTGGACGAAGACGTTTTACCAAGCTGATTTTTACTTTATGATCTATTAGGATTGGAGCAGTAATTTATTCCTAGAAGTTAGGGATTTAGTTACAAGACTCTAAATTAAGCCGATCATTGAGTTGTGAATCTTCTTGGAAGATCTATTATTTTTTGTATATATTGGCATCTTTTTTATAAGATGGGGGTTGGAACCCATCGTGTTGTGGAATGATTTTGGAGAACATATCTATTTTTGAATAACAAAGTGAATGCATGAAGGTTTATCAGAGATTCCTGTGTCATTGATATTACAGTCTGTGCTTCTTTCTTTATGTGATTGTATTTCCCCCAGTGCAACACTTCATTTTGTTTCTTCTTCGTATCTCAAATACAGCGTTGGGTGATTACAATTCATATGTTTATGCTCTAGTCATCATTTCAGATATTTTATATATTTTTCTACTGAAGTTGATATAGAATTCATCTTTGATGCTCTGTATCAATGGGCTGTTTTTTCGTCTCTTCTGTTTCACCTGGATTAAATTGAATGACTGTTATGATGTGATTATCTTGCCTTTGATGAATCTCGTGTATATATCTTTGTGATACCTTATATGTATGTGACTCCATGCCCAATGGTTATGTGATTGTTTCAGCCATATATACAAATTTTTTAGTGTTGTTTTATATCTGGTCCTATTAAATCTTTATTGAGAGATCCCTCTCTGGAAGAAAATACCAGTTTCTTTCTAAAGTGGTTTTTGCTGTTACCTTGGATTTTACCTTTTACAACCTGGGTACATTCTGAGTGCTAACACAAGGGATATGTATTGCATATATCATATACCTTAGGCTCTAAGACTTGAAACCATTGCTTAACGATTTCCTTATGCTCTAAGCCAAGGACCATGGCATATGAAATAGGCCATGGTAATATTGTTAAGAATATAATGAATAATAACCGTCACTTCGATAATCTGTCTAGGTCAAAAAAGGAATAATAATGGTAATTACCTTGTCATCAAACCAAGTCTGTAAGAAGTAATAATAATGAACGGTGGGTGTCACTAACTGTGAGCATAAGTACTCATGCATGTAAACAAGTTAAGAGTTCCTTAGCTCAAACTAAACTAAGTAAGCCCGCTAGACAAGTAGAAACTTTACTGCTCAACTAGTTACATGGGAGAACTAGTACAAAATGATAAATTAATGAAATACCTAGTCATCAGAATAGCCTAAGGAAATCGTAAATCCTAGGCTATTCTCATCTTTAGGACATCCTGATCCTGTAGGATTTCATGGATGTATTCCTGGAAGAAATTCTAGGATTACCTCCTAAACGAGATATGGAATTTACAATAGAATTAGTACTAGGAGCAGTACCTAATTCGAAATCTCCCTATCGAATGAATATATTGGAGTTGAATGAACTAAAATTACAATTACAAGAGTTAATAGATAAACATTACATAAGACCAAGTGTATACCCTTGGGGAGCACTGGTCCTTTTTGTTAAAAAGAAAGACTATACTTTACGTCTATGCATAGACTGCCGTCAACTTAATAAAATGACGATTAAGAATAGATATCCTCTTCCCTGCATTGACGATATGTTCGATAAGATATGCGGAGCAACGATATTCTCTAAAATCGACATAAGGTCTGGTTATGACCAAGTTAGAATTAAAGATGAAGACATCTTTAAAACTGCTTTTAGGATAAGATACAGACACTATGAATTTACGTTTATCCCCTTCGGGCTAACAAATGTACCAGCAACCTTCATGTGCTTAATGAACAATGTTCTAAGTAAGTACCTAGATAAATTTTTAGTTGTCTTTATAGACGACATATTAGTTTATTCTAAAACAAAAGAAAAGCATGACGAACACCTAAAGATAATTTTACAAGTGTTAAGAGAACATTAGCTATATGCTAAGTTCAACAAATGTGATCTTTATAAAGATAAAATACAATATTTAGGACACATAATATCCAAAGAAGGGATATCAGTGGACATGGATAAAATAAAATCTATAATTGAGTGGCCTACTCCTAAGGACGTAACTGATGTATGATCCTTTATGGGGATAACATGTTACTACCGAAAATTTATTGAAGGATTTCCAAGGATTGCAAATCCTATAACTTCATTACAAAAAAAGGGTAATAAAATTGTTTGGGATCAGAAATGCGAAGACAATTTTAATAAACTAAAAGAATTATTAACTACTGCACCCATCCTAAAAATAGCAAACCCAAACAAGGACTTTGTCGTATGCACTAATGCATGCAACGAAGGATTTGGCTGGGTGTTGACGCAGGAAGGTCATGCAATTCCATATGAATCAAGAAAAATAAAGTCTCGTGAAGAGAATTATGCAACCTATGATTTAGAATTGGCTGCAATAATCCACACTTTAAAAATGTGGTGTCATCACTTAATAGGTAAAATATTTCTGCTAATGTCTAATAACATAAGCCTAAAATATTTGTTTGATCAGCGAAATCTAAACGCAAGGCAATCTATATGGCTAGCTTTCCCTAGCAAATATGATTTCAAAATCAAACATATTAAAGAGAAAGAAAATAAAATGGTTGATGCTTTGAGTAGGAATGTTGTAAAAAATTTTATAGTTTCCATTAGCAGTTATAAAACTGATTTGGAAGATAAATTGAAAGAAGGAATAAAGCGGGATCCAAAATACTAGGTTCTAAAAGAAAAGATAACTAAGAATATATCTAAAAAATGTAATTACATATTATAGTTTTAATGAACAAGGTTTAATATTGTTTAAAAAAATACTGTACATACAAAATATATCAGAAGTTAAACTGCTCATTTTGAATGAAATTCATAAAAGTCCTTATTCTGGACATCTGTGGTATCAGAAAATGATAACTATGTTAATAAAAGAGTACTTTTGTCCTAACATGAAGAACGAGGTTGCACAAAATATTTATTTGGGTCAACAAATTTTAACAACTTTTCGAGGAGCAGCGCGCGCTAGGGCATGAGCAGATCTGAGCACGAGTAGAGGCTCGTCGAGTGAGGCATGGCAGCGCCTGGGGGAGGGGAGGATTCCCCCCCCCC
>LPNX010333118.1:63766-96305 GCA_001517045.1 Pseudotsuga menziesii
AGTTCACGGGGTTATGGCCTTCAGCCAAGACCACGGATGACTGGATCTAGAGGAACTGGAAGCCCAACCTGAAACAAGGTGTAACCTGTTACCCCATTGGGAGAGGGTTTTTTGTGTTTGAATTCATCTCAGAAGAAGACCAGGATTTAGTCTTCAGGAATGGTCCCTACTTCATGGGAATGCAGGGCCTATATCTGAACAAGTGGACACCAGAATTTGACCCCGCGATCGACCTCCCCAAAGAGGGGCCAGTGTGGGTCAGGCTCCCCAATCTCCCAATGCATTGTTGGGACTTTGACACTCTGAAGAGAATAGGGAACGAAATCGGCCACTTCATTGATAAAGACGATAACAAAGGACAATATTCATGTGCCAGAATCTATGTTGAAGTGGATCTTGAAGCCGGCCTACCTGAGTCAGTAAAACTAACAGTTGGATCCTGGACCCACTACCAGAAATTGGACTACAAACACTTGCCCTTCAAATGCAGGAACTGTCAAGAACACGGCCACTTCCAAAGATACTGCCCCAAACTGGCTGCTAAAAAAGAAGATGCGGAAGGATGGCAGAAAGAAAAGAAAGGGAAAACCTTCAGCAACACCAAAAACAAGGAGAAAACAATCCAAGAACCACCAAAGGAAGGCAATCCAGCGCCCAACCTTCAGGAAACTTCTAATGAGACCCAAAACCCTGCACATGGTACAGAAGCTAGCGAAGCTTGGGGGACACAAAGCCCAAGCGATTCTGCCCTTCATCGGTCTACCTCCAGTCTACCAAAGGAACACATCAGCCTGAGCTCGGAAACAGGAGTTGATTCCTCTGAGGAAGGTGACACTGAAGCAAGTAGTCCGTCAGTCTCTCCAAATCAACCAAAGCGGGGATGGAAGCCTGAGAAGAAAATAAGGGAAGAACGGTCCTACAAGGATGTAGTTCAAGGCTCACAGCACACCATTCCAGAAATGATGAACACTAGATCGGGGATGAAGATAGGGAAAACCCTGAAAGGGGGCCACCCCCCTCAAACTGGCAAATAATGCAATACGTCTCCTGGAATTGCAGAGGACTAGGAACCTCTCTAAAAGAAGAAGCTATAAGGGATTTAGTAAGAGTTTTGAGGCCGGAAGTCCTACTAATCCAGGAGACGAAAATGGAGGAGGAAGCTCTCCTCCGAGCAAGGAACTCGTTTTGGAAGAAAGGCCCAGGTAGGGCTGTGAGCGCTAGAGGAGCCTCGGGAGGCTTGGCAACTTTCTAGGACTCCACAAAGCTTGATCTTGTAGAAGAAGAAGGCACCACGCATTGGCTATTCACCAAGTTGTACCATAAAGACTCCAGTCACTTCATAAGTATCTTTAACCTATATGTTCCTATCTCTTTTGTGGAAAAAAAAGAGTGCTGGGATTCTTTAAAAATCTTCCTAAACCAGCATAACCCTGAGAATTTAGTAGTAGCTGGAGACTTAAATGTAACCCTTGCTCTAGCAGAAAAAAAAGGGGGATCAATAGTCTGGGATCCTGCCAGAGAATGGGTGGAAGACTTGATGCTCGATTGGGACCTTGTAGATATCACCCCTGACAGAGGAAAGTTCACTTGGTCCAATAAAATATTTGGGCCTGGCCACATTGCTGCCCGCCTAGACCGGTTCCTTATTCATTCCTCCTTCCTTACTCTTGGCCTCATGGCTTCCTCTAAGATCCACGCGCATTACACCTCCGATCATAAACCAATCTCGCTCACCCTCTCCCCTGAAGCTCAGTTAGGCCCCATCCCCTTCCGTTTCAGCCCTTTATGGGTAGATCAGGATGGCTTCCTTGACATTGTGAACAAATCCTGGAACGAACCGATTTATGGGTCTCCCTTCTTTGTCTGGGAAGGAAAATTAAGAAGACTCAAAGCTGATCTGAAAACTTGGGCTAAAGGTCTAAGATCCCCTACAGATGAAAGGAAAAGAATCCAGAAGGCTCTAGAACGGCACCAACTGGCCATGGAAGAGTCCCCTATCACCCTCGACTTGCTCAATAGGGAAGCTGATATCCAAAGGAAGTACCACAAAGTGTGCAGAGAGGAGGAAACCTATTGGAGAGTCAAATCTAGAATGCTCTGGATTCAAGCTGGAGACAAAAACACCACTTTTTTTCACAAGCAGGCTCAAGCTCGGAAAATCTACAAATCAATCAATGAAATTCAGATGCAAGACCAAATAATAAAGGACACCAATGGCATTAAGGAGGCTGCCCACTCCTTCTTCAAAAAGCTTTATTCTGCCCCGGACCTGGACCCGGTGGATCCGAACTCCTTCCCTCTCTCAGTGATTCCAAAGCTGATAAGTGAAGAGGATAACCAGCTGCTGAACATTCCTATGAGCATTCGTGAAATTAAAAAATCCCTCTTCAACATGGACCCGGACAAAGATCCCGGGCCAGATGGATTTACAGCCCAGTTCTATGTCTCTTGTTGGGACATAATTAAAAGGGACTTGTACAGAATGATCAAGAAGGCTCAGATCTGCTCCAAATTAGGAGGCAGCACTAATTCCTCATTCCTGGCCCTCATTCCAAAAGAAAAAGGAGCCAAGAATTTCAATAGGTTCTGACCAATCTCCCTCTGCAATACTGGTTACAAAATCACAACCAAAATAATGGCCAACAGACTCAAAAAAATTCTGCCAAAATTGATCCCGGAAAACCAAGGTGGGTTTGTTAGAGGCAGACAGATTCTGGACAATATAATCCTAGTCCAAGAAGCCATTCATTCTAGCTACATGAATAAAGAGAAAGGAATGGTAGTTAAGTTGGACTTAGCCAGTGCCTTTGACCGTGTCAAGCATGACTTCCTCTTTGCTGCCATGAGAAACTTTGGGTTCAAACAGAATTTTATTCAGTGGGTTAAAGCCTACATTTCAGCTCCCTGGATAGCTCCACTGATTAATGGTCGACCTTCCAAGTTCTTCCAGGCCTCAAGAGGTTTAAGGCAAGGCTTCCCTCTCTCTCCATTTCTCTATTTCATCCAGGCTTTCATTCTAAGTTTCCAGCTGAATAAAAGTCTCCAAAACATAGCTCTTTCAGGCATAAGAATAGCCCCCAAGGTCAAGGATGTAAACCACGCCCAGTTCGCTGATGACACTCTGTTATTAGGAGTGGCCAACCTCAGAACAGCCAGGAATTTCAAATCAGAACTTGACTGCTACATGAACAACTCTGGAAGTGAAATAAACTTCCACAAAAGTAATATTTATGGCTGGAACTGCTCCCCTCTCGAAATGTTGAACATCTCTCGAATCCTTGACATGGAAGGCATCTCTTACTGGGACACCTTTACCTATCTGGGAATCCCTATTTTCAAAGCCTCTCCTAAAGTTTCCCACTGGCTGCCCCTTCTGGACAAGCTCAAAAACAAAATCCAAGCTTAGGGAGCAACCTGGCTCAACAAGGCAGGTATTCTTATTTTGATTAATTCTGTCCTCACCAATCTTCCTATTTATCAGTGTTCAAATCTGTTAGCTTTCAAAACCATAACGAACAAGATTGAAGAGCTGCTCCGACGTTTTCTCTGGGAGGGGGGACAAAATAATGAAAAGAAGCTGCATCTTGTAAGCTGGGACAAGATCAAAAAGACAAAGCTAGAGGGGGGCCTTCAAATCAGAGATGTTGCCACCCAAAATCTAGCCATGGGTGGCAAAATTCTCTGGAACATGATTTCTGGCAAGAACACTTGGAGCAAGTAGATCCTCCGGAAAAAATACTTCACAGGAAACAGGAAAAGGTGCCTAGAAAAGCCTCCTAAAATGCAGACTGGCTCTCCGATCTTCTTGCTCTGTAAAAAATCCTTGCCTTACTTCACAGCCAAGCTCACATGGATACCTAGAAATGGAGCAAACATACAAATATGGGACGATTCTATTCTAGGAGATCAACCTTTTAACAGCCTGATCGAGCTGAGGAACATCCAAGCCTGGCTTACGGACAACAATTGCAGCACGCTGTGGGATACTTCCTCATGGGGAAATGATGATAAAGAATCTTGGGTTAGCTGGAACCTTGGAGATTATCCGGACGAGCTTAAGGAGGAATCGTTGTTGCTGTTGGATATTCTTCAAGGGAAATCACCCATCACTGCTAGATCTAAAGATAAACGGGGCTGGGGCTCTGGCACAGGTAAATACTCTGCATCTGTCGGTTATGCTTCTATTCTGGAACAGCCTTGGGCTCCCCCCAATCCAGGCCCGTGGAAAGCTGTATGGAAATACCTGTCCATCCCAAAAATTGATATCTTCACCTGGAAATTGCTTCATAACAGCATTCTCACCAATGACAATCTCAAGAGGAAGGGATGGGCTAGACCTTCTCGTTGCCCACTGTGCAAAAACGCTGAAGAAAACGCATATCACTTGTTCATAGCCTGTGATTTCACTCAAGAGACTTGGATAATAATGCTTGGTCCCATCGCTATCATTTTTCCTAGCTCTGTCGTGGAGATGGTAAGTCGTTGGCTCCACCTTTATCCCTATGATCTGAGCAAAAAGAATCTTATTAAAACCACGTGGACGTGGATCCCTAAGTTCCTGTCATGGAAAATATGGTTGGAGCGAAATAATAGAATTTTCAAGGATGAAAGCAGGGTCCCAGCTCAAATCATTGTCAAAGCCCGGGTCATGCTGTCTGAAGCATTAAAAATAAAGGCTCCCAAAAACAACACGGCCCCTCTCTCTATTGAAGAAGATCAATGGTTTAAGGAGTTCCAGCCAGCTCATAACAGCAATGAAGCCATGAACTCGCCCCACAAGGCCAACTGGGAAATTAGACTGGCTGAAATGGATTTTATCAAGTGGAGATCAGTGCTAAATGAATGGTGTCTCTTCTTTGATGGGGCCTCGAAAAGGAACCCCAGGAAAGCTGGAGGAGGCGGTATTATTTTTGAACCTTCAGGAAAAATCCATTTGTCCTATGCATGGGGCCTAAGACAAGCTTCCAACAACCAAGCTGAAATCCTGGCGCTATGGCAGGGTCTAATCCAGGCAAGAAATCTGAACATCCAAAAGATTAATATATTCGGTGATTCCAGGATGATAATTAAAGCGGTTCATACCAAGAAGGTGCCCTCGGACATTTATCTTGCCCAAATTTTCAGTAAAGTCCGCCTCCTCCTCTCTCACTTCAGAATTTATAAGGCTCGGCATGTGCTAAGGAACCTAAATAGCCTTGCGGACGCTGAAGCCAATCGTGGTGCTCTCCTGAACAAAAGCCAGCTAATTGTCAACAGAGGAAGCTCAATTTGCGTGATCCCATAAGGATAAGGAAAGGAAGATCATCAAGATCAGAAGTTGTAAGGGAATTAAGCTGGAAAGGAAAACTAGAATAGTGAACCTGAATATGCTATGCAAAGGCCCTGGCAACCCATTTGCCAGTCTTTAATTAAATTTTAACCGTTTTTGTCAAAAAAAAAACGTGAAGAACAAGGTTGCTGAAATTTTAGCTAGGTGTATTGAATTTCAAAAGAGTTAAGGATGAACATCAACACCCATAGGCCTTTTATAGCCATTACCAATCCCAAATTGGAAATGGGAAGTCATCATACTTGACTTCATAACCGGTTTACCTAAAAACTAGAAAAAGAATGATTCCATAATGGTGGTTGTATATAACTTAAGTAAAGGAACACACTTTATTCATGTTTAAACAACTCATACAGCTGCTACTATTGCTGATATTTTTATGAAAGAAATATTTCATCTGCATGGAATTCCAAAGGTAATTATTTCTAACCGAGATCCTAAATTTACTGGTAATTTTTTGAAAACTTTATTTAAAGGATTAGACACTAAACTAAATTTTTGTATGCTTATCATCCACAAATGAAAGAGTTAATAAGGTACTATAAGATATGTTGCGAATGTATGTTAGTGATTATCCCAAGAAATGGGAAGACTAAGTTGCACTTAGTTGAATTTGCTTACAATAATGATTATCAAGTCTCAACAAAGCTTAGTCCTTTTGAAATAAAAGTGTAACAGTCCTATTACATGGAGTAATCCAATAGATCAATTGATGTTAAGACCTGACATGTTAAAAGCATTGGAACGAACAGTGAAATGGGTACAAGGGCACTTGAAAAATTCTCAAGATAGGAAAAAGAGTCATGCCAATCTTAAAATAACTTTGAAGAAATTCCAAGTTGGTGAGCATCTGTTTGTTAAGGTTAAACCAAGAAAGAGCTCCTTTAAATTAGGGATTTGTGCTAAATTAAGTTGGTGAGCATCTGTTTGTTAAGGTTAAACCAAGAAAGAGCTCCTTTAAATTAGGGAGTTGTGCTAAATTAGCACACAGGTATTGCGGACTATTCTAGATATTGGCAAGAGTGGGTCCAGTGGATTACCAACTAGCTTTACCACATAATCTCCTGATACACAATGTCTGTCATATTTCTATTTTGAAAAAGTATATACATGATGCTACTCATATGATTGATTGGAATTTGATTTAGGTATAACTAAAAGGATATTTTCTGGTGGAACCGGATTGTATTCTCGACAAGAGGGTTTTTTTTCTCTAGAATCGCACCATTGGACACGTAAAGGTGCAGTGGAAACACCTTAGTCCAAATCAAGCAACTTGGGAACTAGAGAGGGATATGCAGGTGGCATATCCAACTCTGTTCAAAGAAGACTTAGAATAACTTAGGCAACATTGAGGATGATATTGAGATTAAGGGGGGTGTTTGTAACATACCCAAAACTGAAAAATAAATATTATTATTTATTTCAGCAAAAAACTTATGTTATCACTAAAAGATGCACCTTGACTGCATAAGGATCATGGCTAGTGAATCTTTAAAATTGGTTTAATGGATAGTTGGGAATGAAAGTTTATAAACAGATAAACATTGCAGAGATCAAGCTAGGATAGAAGCATGATTGCAGGAAATGCACCACTGTAATGAGCAATAATAAGAAATGGCTACAAGCATAACTTTATGAAAAACATGAAACATGTTATGTTTTCAAAACATTACAAATAGTTGCATATTGATCAAAAGAATCATGGTATGGAATATTAAGGCCACACATAGATAGAATGATGATAATATGTACTTTATTTATTAAAATAGAACAAGGTTCAAATGATCATAATCATTTCAAAACTGCCATCCTACATTAAGAGAAACAGAGTGCATACATGCCCTACCTCAACCCTTAGCTAAAACTCTCCCTCCTCTTATCTTACATATTACAATATTTATATGAGAAAATACCCTGAATAAGCAATTGTATTTAATCATAAAACATATGAAAAGACTCTGATTATCTTCCAACTAATCCCTTGATCTTTTATTTTCCACGGTCTTTGGCTAACAGATGGCCTATCTTCCTAGAACAAATTACTATCTCAAAATCGGTAGACATTGCAATGATATGCTCCTGTAATATCTCCTTTGAAAAAATGAGAAAGAAGGACCCATACTCCTCGCTTCTGCGAGTGTTGGTAACTAAATATATCGTCTATCAGCAAATATGAAGATAACCCATGACTTGTGTTTTTTAAGAGATTTTGGTTGTTTGTATTTTCACTTAATCTTCTTCAAATGTGGAGATAAATATTTGATGCTAATTAGATGCCAGGAAATCTGAGAATGAATGTTGATAGTTGATCATTATCCTAGAAAATGGAACTGCTCGAAACTTTTGCCTGGAAAAATGGATCTGATCCTCTCCCTCTGGATACTTTAGCATTAAGCCCTTCTCCTTTATGGCTTCTGCATTTTCTTTGGCAAGTAATTTCAACCTAAATTCTCCACACTGACTACTCCTCATGTAAACCTATATGCTATGGACCAGTATAAGTGTTGTTAAAGCAGTCGTTCCTTGAAAATTTTGAAAAACAAAGCACTCTGAATAACTCTGCAAGTTGTATCTTTAACCTTTGTTTCAGTTTAGCTTGGAACTTGGTTGCATTCAATAATTCATCTCTCTATTGTGATCAATAGTTGCATCTTGTTTACCTTTTGAACAATGATTACAATAGACAAAGCTTTGAACATTATATATATATATATATATATATATATATATATATATATATGCATCTATCTTTAACATTTTCTAACACGCTATGCAGATGTACCCGTGCTTAAATATATGATGTAGATAACATGAACAAATGATATATCTATGGTGTACTCCATATTTGAAATCAGGATCAAACGTTGAAATTCAATAACAGACTTTAGCTTTGGGTTTTCATCAAATTGGATGTTTTGCTTTTAAATATCTCTGACAAACAGCATGATGTAGATAATTGGTGATGGAGGCGGCATATGAACTATGATTTGGGTTGTTGGTGCTTGAAAACTCAACTCAAAACATTTAATTAATTCACAACATTCTGTTTTCGGTGCTTGATATTGGATGGCTAACAATCCTGGTACATATCCCATATGAGGAAGTAACAGATCATTATAGTCACACCTATCTTCAAGTAATTATGACCTGTTATCTACAACGAGTGACCCATGGGCTCTCCTCGGTGTTGGGCATGAGCATTTTCATGCATAAACTTAACACATACGAGAGATTTGGATATGGTTTGGGGAAAACTATACTTTGAAACCAATGTCAATTTAATGTTTACCCAAAATGACAAAATGAAAGCACAACACAAATTTGAGATTGGCAATTTATGTCAAGGTGAGTGATAGTTGAAAACCAAAAAGGAAGAACATGACCGAAAAAAATCATTTTCTTTAAATTAATAATAATTATTAAAAACAAAAAACTATGATATCCAAACTAGATAATGATAGAAATGGAAAATTGAATAAGGGTTTGAGAAAATGAAGAGCTTCTGAGCAAACAAAGAGAAAAAGGCCATACATGCATCAAGAACTGATTGAGGATGAATATTTGAGGTGCTGAGGAGTTTACCAAGGTTTAAGGTGATGAGGAGTTGACCAGGTTGACAAAAACTCAAATATTTGACAAAGATGCTAATGGAATTTCTGCCAACAAATATCAAGGTCCCTCTTTCCATATGCACTGCGAGAATCCAAAAATTTCATGGGATAGATTTTGGTGACAACACCTTATGTTAATTTTTATTGTAAAGTTTGTGACCAAGTGGGTCAAGGATGACTGTAATTGAAGAATTATTTATTTTAATAATTAATAAAAGGAGACACCTATTCATGGGAGACTATTAAATGAGTGAAATCACTGCCCACTGGGAGGAAGGAGCAACTGTAGAAGGATGGTTGACAAGTGGAAGCACTGGAATTCAGTTTCTCGCTGTTGCAGGAGCATAATCCCTAAAAAATTGGTCATGTTCCCTGAGAGGGGGAACTAAGCTGGGTGGCTCATCAAATTCAAAAACTGACCCAAAAATCTAGGCAATTTTATATAAACCATGAAATTGAGCTGGAGGCTCACCACCCATTCTGATTTCTGAGAGAATGAACTTTGTCATTGCTGCAAATAGAAAAATTCAAGCAAACAAATAATTTAATGAGGAGATAGATAAAGTGAATTGTTGAGTGCTAAGTTGCAAAATTTTGTTGTGTAGCAAAAATATCTGACCTAGTGGTGCAGTGAGAAAGCTTGGGGGTCCTAAGAAAGGGTTTTGGCTTCTTCGGAGAAAGGTTGGGTGGAACAGTCTCCCTCGGGTGTTGGTCCCATTTCTCTGTAACACTTCCAGGTTCTAACTCAAATATGTTTTATGACATTGTTTATATCAGCTTAAGAAAACTATAAATTGTTTAGAATGAAGTTATAGTTTATAGACAAAATGATCCATGATTGTAGAATTTAGTATTGGATAGAGGCTGATTGGTTTAGAAATTAAATTAAATTATCCCCTGTATTTTTCCACTCCCCGAAGTGGCGTACTCTATTACAGGGATATATGAATTATGTTAAGTATGAAGATATGTTGAGTAATAGTACAGAATGATGCATGCTCATTATTTACAACTAATAAGATGTATTTTGTTTTCATACTGTGTATAATCTACTGACATTTAGAATTTACCAGATTTTTGTTCCAAATCCAAATAGAAAACCTTTAGTAATTATTAAAACCGAACTTCCATCTATAATATAAGTTTAGGAGCTAGAATAAACTATAGAGTTAGATTTCTTTATATATAAATCAGTTGTTTACTTTTCCCAAATTCTTTATCCTCTAACAACTTAGGGATGTAATGGTCCGATCCAAGTTCATCTCAATAACTCCATTATACTAATATTTTAAGAGACAAATATGTTGTCATTAATCATTCGAATATCGATCTAGAATAACCAGATTCCACTTATAAACATAATAGTGCTAAGCTAACCTATTGATGAAACACCAGGTCGAGATCATCGACAAATCTTAGCGCTAGTTACAAGCTTCTGATATTTAACTGGTGTTGTCTCTGCAGTGTTTATCTACAGAATAAAGGTTTGGGTATTCTTAGGGATTAACCTATTTAAAAATATCAAACAATCTCTAGATTTATTTATCTAAATAGAAATGAATAAATAGAGAAAGACTCTACATTCATAAAATAAAGCAACGAAACCCTAGATATAAGAAATAGACATAATTATTTTTCTATCTAAGCCTATTATGTTTGCAGAAGGTTGAGCTAGATCCTTTATTTCGAGGTCTTATGCAAATAGCGATGGATGCATATAGTTACTTTAAACTAAGTCCTCATGAGAATGTTAGCATGGCTGGTAAATATTTACAAAAGTGTGAACCACGGTGTTTGTAGCATATGTTATATATATATATATATATATATATATATATCTATATCTATATATATATATATATATATATCTATATCTATATATATATATATATATATATCTATATCTATATATATATATATATATATATCTATATCTATATATATATATATATATATATCTATATCTATATATATATATATATATATATCTATATCTATATATATATATATATATATATCTATATCTATATATATATATATATATATATCTATATCTATATATATATATATATATATATCTATATCTATATATATATATATATATATATCTATATCTATATATATATATATATATATATCTATATCTATATATATATATATATATATATCTATATCTATATATATATATATATATATATCTATATCTATATATATATATATATATATATCTATATCTATATATATATATATATATATATCTATATCTATATATATATATATATATATATCTATATCTATATATATATATATATATATATCTATATCTATATATATATATATATATATATCTATATCTATATATATATATATATATATATCTATATCTATATATATATATATATATATATCTATATCTATATATATATATATATATATATCTATATCTATATATATATATATATATATATCTATATCTATATATATATATATATATATATCTATATCTATATATATATATATATATATATCTATATCTATATATATATATATATATATATCTATATCTATATATATATATATATATATATCTATATCTATATATATATATATATATATATCTATATCTATATATATATATATATATATATCTATATCTATATATATATATATATATATATCTATATCTATATATATATATATATATATATCTATATCTATATATATATATATATATATATCTATATCTATATATATATATATATATATATACACACACACACACACACACACATATATATATGTATATATACATATATATATATATATATATACATATATATATATATATATATATATATACAAGTTATCATTTCTAAATTATTTTCTTTTAATAAATACAAGTTATTATAAACCGGTCGCTTATCATAAAAATAAAACTGTAACAATGGAATTTTAGTGCAAAAAACAAACCAAACATTAGAGAGGGGGCTCATGGCCTTGCAGCTTGAAAATTCAAGTAAAATAAAAAGACCTTACAAAGTCATGAACGAATAGTAGCGTTTACAAAATCCTCGTGTAAGCAAAGATCAATGTTCAAACCTTTGGAGTTATCAAAATTGAGAACCACGCCGATTTATACACTAGATTTTACACAGTCATTTAATAAACCGAGTTATCAACTTCAGAACCCTTACAGGCATTTACAGTATTAACAAGTCTACTAAAAACATTGAAAGAATAGAAAAAATATAACAGTTTTTATAAGCATCTTAAACATCCTTTAAAAGTCGCAAGACCACAAAGCAAGGAGCCTTTCCTTTTCTAAAATATTTACATGGTGGCCAAAAATTTAATAGCCAAAGATTATAGTAGTGAAACCCTTGCAGGTCTTCTTAGATTTAAACAAGTTCATAGCCAAACAAAATTACACAGAGTAGCTTATAAAGCATTTACAACTTCACCAATAGTAACAAATCCATTACTATGTAAATCAATCGATACCAAAATGAAAGTATTGTTCCGTAACACAAAACCTACACAGTGGAGAATCCCAACGCCACGAATTACCTCTTAAAGACCATTTGTGTCCACAGATATGCGCAAGTTAGGGCGTAGGTCTTATCGTTCAAGAAGAAGTGTTCACAGCTGAGGTCCAACCATTTTTCCAATCACTTAGTTGATCTACATGGTTCAACAAAGAAATTTAAAACCGGTTTCATTTGAAATATTACAGACTGTAAAATTTATTTAAAAACTATTACAGTTACCTTCTCATTTTTTGGTGATAACCACATGACAACCTACACCATTTTTGCACCTGTGTGTTGAGCAGTGGGAAGGTTTCCAACTGAGGTTGAGAATCCAATAAAAGAACAAACAACTACATCTTTGTTCTCTGCAAGAGAAGTGAAGACTGAAACACATTGAAGCCGAAGACAAAAACTGAACCACTCCACCCAAGACCCCATCATTATGGTCTAGGATCGACCGTTTAGGTGCATTGAAACCATAGGGTTTCCACTTCAAACAATCGTCGACAACTGGAAAAGGCTTAAAAAACACATCGACAGTCTTAATAGTGAATCTTTCCTCTGTACTTATGAAGTATGAAGTGACCATCATAGTTAAGAAGTTGACTATCAAACATTACATCCTCTTAAAAACATTAGCTTTGGCATAGTTTCCACTTTGGAAAATAGTATAGCTTTAAGATTACATATTTTTGTGCATGAAATGGTAAGGTTCGACCTTAAGCAAGTTTGGATTTAAAATTATTGCTTCGCTGAATTGGTCACTTATACTTTTTTTTTATATTTTTGAGTATAGAAGATTTAAAAAGGGACTTAAGATTAGGAAGCTACCAAAGCTTAGTTTTATTCTCTTTTGCTCCTTATGGATCTGTAGCTTGGAGTTCGTCGATTTAAAATTGGAAGTATGGCATACTTACTACATGCGTTTATGAACATAGAGATTCATGCTTTAGTCTCAACGACTAAGTAATGCCTTGGCCTATCCCTTGAACAACTCAAGCACTTAAGCAAACAAACACGACAAACTTCCTTTCGACATAATATTACTTTTTATGTCAAAAGAATGACTTGTCGACAGATCACAAACTCTAAGCAAGCAAGTAATAAACTAAGTACATGACGATAGCAAATGCATAATGGAAGAAGTATGAATGATAAAAATATCTATGATATACTAAAACGTAATATTACATGTAGTAAAGAAAAAAAATACATTATTAAAGGATGTTATATTATAAAGTATGGTTAATTATATATTGGTTTGGTTATTCATATATATTTAATAATAATTAAATTAAATATTGATCTTTTAAGAATTACTAGTTCCTTTAATATTAAAAGTAATATATCAATTGAGAGTATACTTATGTTTAGATATTTAATGTATAAGAAAAAAATAAATAACATGGGAGGCCAAAAAAGAAATCTATGTGGGTTGAAAAGATCTATAATTTTTGTAAAAAGATAGTTCATAATGAAAGTCACTTAATCTTAGATTGTTCTTACATCGATATAATATCTAACTTTCAATTTTTTTGTTGCATTATGAATCTGTCCAACCTTCTCTCATAAAAAATATAGGTATTCTCGAATGCTCATCTCCAAAAAAATTTAGCAAAGAAATAAACTCTAAATCAAACCATATAATTCATCATTTTTTTTCAAAAGATTTGGTAAACTAAAATTAATGTGAATAAACATTAACTATTATCAATATATAATTAATTTAAATCATTAAACATATTAATTATTATTAATATTACAAAATAGTAATTTAATTTTATAATAATTTTGACTTAAATAATTTGTTTTTGTTTTTAAATGGCCCTTCAAAGTTTGTTATTGTTTTTAAATGGCACTTCAAAGTTTGTTAGAAGATTATATAAGCCTAGAGAAATAGCGACACTTGCTATTCTGAAGTATCAGCAAAATTATCATTACATAGTCAAAGTCTTTTCCTAAAGAGCAAGTGTCACAAAGCAAAACTTAAACGGTGGGGAGCATAACAACAATCCTTCAAACCAGTAAATCTACATTAAGTTAACAAAAAACTTAAATAACTTAGTTCAATAAATTTCACTATAAACCATTTTTTAAAACCCCACAAAAATATCTTTAAACTATATAACATCTTCTTAAAAATTGTTATTTGGGGAATGTATTTTTCACATGTCTAACTGTTGGGATGGTATTTTTCATTATTTTCTTTAAAATTGTTATTTTGGAAAAGTATTTTTCACATGTCAAACTGTTGGGAAGGTATTTTTCATGTGCCTAAATGGTATTTTTCATGTGCGTAAATGTTGATCGCTGATCACTACACCGTGATATCCATAATCCACTCTTTAAAAAGAGCCGGTCATGGGTCAATCCACTCTTTTGACTAAGAAAGTTGATGGATGGGATGGAATTTGACGGGTAAATGCCGGTCATGGGTCAATTTATCCGTCAAATACAGATAAGATTTTAGGGAGCCCGTCAAAATCTGGCGCTTACGATACAGAAAACGTTTCAGATTTTGATTGTTACCGGCGATTTTGACGGGTGTCCGTCATTTGAAATCCCAACCCTGAATTGCCCACACAATGGTTGATGGACCACCTAACATTTCCATGTACGTTGATCTCTCCATCTGAATACACCCGAAGAATTATGTACATATACCTCGTGTCGACTTACAAAGCCCTAACAAATTCAAAATTATAAATTAATATAAGCCAAAGTAATAAAAAAAATTATATATATTTATTTTAACTTTTGATGTATTAAATAAAAATAAGTATAAGTAAATATAATAAAAATAAATCAATAATATTTATTTTAATTTTAAATATATTAATGTTTTTTTTTATAAAGAAAATCATACATCAAGGTGTTTTATCTTTTCTTAAATTTGAAAATATAATTATACCTTAAGGTATTTAATCTCTCTTTATCTTTAATATCTATTTTGAACTTAATTGAAATGGCATTGTAAGCTCCACATTGAAAATAAGAATTGCAGTAGCAAGAACCACCAAAATGTACTTGACAAAGTGTCAAGGAGAGATAAGATAGAACAAAATAATGGTCCTGGTGTCATGTATGAGAAGATACAACAAAACTAAAAGTTCTACAATTTTGGTCAGAATATCCAGAGTTTTAGAACTCTTTCTTAACATGATCCAGAATCAGTGTAACATGAGAGTTTCTACATTTAGAACTCCACATTTTATCGCATATGAGAGTTCTCTACATTTAGAACTCCTGTCCCGTGAATCGGAATAAGTGTTGAGGACATGTTGTCGCATAGCAGACTTCTCTACATTTGCAACTCTTCCGAATCCAGACCTTGATTCGCAATACGGAAAGTATACCTGGGATAAGGATCATTGGCATGTCCTTATCCTTATTGAGCAGAGTTCTACTTTGATTAATTTTGGAAAATTAAATTTATTTTATTTTTTTATTAAGACAAGTTTAATAATTGAGAATTGTAATTAATTTTGCTGCATCCGGAGTACAGAAAGTATTCTCGAGATAAGGACTATGGGCAGTTCTTGTCCTTCGTGAGCAAAGTTCTACACTAATTAAGTTTGGAAGGCATTAATTGATTTCAGTAATGAGTATAGTTTAATAATTGGCAAGAATGGACCAGAACTCATTGGAAAGTCATGCGATTATGGTGTAGTGAAAAGCATTAAGTTGTGAGCCTTTGCATTAATATCGAGTACATCAAGAAGCTTTCCAAGCTCACTATAGTTTTGGCAAGTTACCATGTTATAAAGGTTTGTATTGTAGCAAATACTATAAAAGTCATATCTAATGTGGATGTAAGCAAGGCACTCTAAGAGAAAGTAACTTTCATCCTTAATGCTCAAAGTCACACAGAGATGGCAAACCCTCTTTGCCCATGAAGTTTAGGAATAGACCAACGCCATGTTTCGCTATGGAGTTCATGCAAGTTCATTCTAATCTTGACTATATTAATTTTCTTCCGTGAGCTAGTTACTACCAATAGATACTTCTCATCTTTCAAGTTAGGATTGATGACCTTTTTAAAGTATCTTAAATTTCTCTTAACAGCTAAATTTCTCACACCAGAATTTTTCTTTAAACTTAGAAGTAATAATCTTTTTGACATTATAATATTATACAAATTGTCATTTTCATCAATGCCCGAATGATTTAACCAAGCCACGGTATCTTTACACCAACACCGCTTGAGGCATAGTTGGTCTTGAATTGACTTTAAATAAATTTTAGATAGTCTCTTGTTTCGCATGTTATTTATCTTATGCTTGTACATCAGGTTCCTAGTCATAGCAATGCTCTCGATGGGGGAAAGACCCACTTCTATGAGGAGAATATGATAAGACATATTGCTTTTGATTTTGATGTTATAAGTTATAGATTGCTTATGGATTTACTAAATCTTCCTCGAAGGTTCTCTAGAAATGTTGCATCCCCATACTTCACAACCATACAAGATAACAAGGATGATAAGGGTTTCGAAGGGGAACTTTTTTTTATCCCACATGACCAGATTGATTGATTTACAGTTATTTTCAAGCCCAAAATAAACTCTCCACCCTCCATTAATCATTTTCTCAATGTTATAGTTCCAATGGAGCTTGTGATGAATATCAATTCTGAGATACTTGTAAGAAGTCACTTCCTCTAGATTTCTATTATCATAAATAAAAATTTCAACTGTGTCTTCCTTAAATTTTATAATTATGATTTTTGTCTTGACGATGTTAAGAGTCATACCAATGTTAGAGAATTTTTTTTTAAGAATTCTTAATTTCTTATGGAGATCATAAGGCCACCTTTCCATAAGAACAATATCATGAGCATAAAGTAGGAGGATGATAACTATCTGAGCTAAGATTGTACCGACACAACTTGTGTAACACACCAAATAAATGTAAATTATTATTCTTTGAATATTTTTTTTATTTTTTTTAATATTTCGACAAGTAAGTCAAAATAGATATAATAAATTATTTTTATTTAATAATTAAAAATACTAAGATAATTAGAACTGAAGTAGGCATTAAAAGAGTGTTTGCTGGCCCACAAGGGGAAAATACAAGTGTTGAAAGCTACTGAGTGAGAACTCAAGTGATGCAAAAGGCATCTTCCCCAAAATTAGGTCAAGACTCCTTATGGAGTGCTAAAGAGAAGGAGGGTCATAAATGACCAAGACCTAGGAAAGATACTATATAATGCTATGTCGATTAAGCAAGTAGGAGGCTGGCGATGGATGGGGAATTGATGTATTAATGCAAGAGATGGCACATTGATTGGATGTTGTCATTTTGGTTCAACAAACAGGCTTGAAGGTTTTGGAGAAAGTAAGACTTCTCTACTCTAGAAGTTGGTTGCGATGAAAGACAGGTTCAGTTCTTTTTCCCCAACAGTGGTGTAAGGTTCCCTATTCTATTTCTTAAATCTTTTAAGTATTCATAAATTTTAGACTGAGTATAGAGATCAATCATACTTATATTTTTATATCAAATATATTGTGTATTTATTCCTAACATGCCCTTCTTTCATATTACATTTTTAATATAAAGTGTTCTTTATTAGCAGAGGAATCGTAGATTATTATCCTAGTATATTTCAATGAATCTTTGTTTGAGATTCCATACCTGAATTAGAGTTACGATCTAGAGTGAATGTAATGTCAACCTAACTAGGAAATATGAATGAGGATAGTATAGATCTGATAAAATATTTTAAATCATGTTGCACGTGTTCTCTTAAAATATTTTTATATGTATTTTACAAACTAGTCATTTACCTAGAAGTCGATGTTTTTAATATAGAGCTCATCTTTATATTTCAAATTGTATTAACTTTAAAAATTACTCCCAATTAAAAACTATCCTTCCATATTACCTATGGCTAAAACCAGATTCCTTTAATATAAGCTTAACAATGACATTACAGAAAGAAATTCCAAATACATAAACAATAAATGAAAGGATTGCAAACGGTTGCATATAATTATTTAGGGTTTACATAGTAGAGCCGAGAGGCTTTTTCATCCAAACCAATCTCTAAATTGCATAAACTATCCTAAGTCTACATAGTACATCAAAAAGACTTATTATTGAATAAGCATTTAATCTGTGAATCCATAGGTTATGAAGTTAATTCAATGGTAAACAAGTACACGATTAAATGTTGGTTGGGTGATCATACCCATTATAAACCAAATCAAGTTTAGATTTATTTATAAATCAATTACATATCAGCTCATAGATCCATATCATAATTATGACCCACCAATCGGAGTAATAAGTCAAACAATGAACAAATCTATTAAATTACATAATAATATAATATTAATCACTAAAAACTTAAAAACACACAGTCCTTAATCATGGGTAGCACATCCCGTGATAAGTGTTTATGTCCAACTGACCTTTTAACACACTCGAATCACATAAAGGAAATTAATATTCGATTCTCAATCAACATAAACCATTAGTGATTGTAAGCCCATTAAAATAGCATCCACCATCCAATGAATCAACAACATATACATTTGAGCGGATTGTATGAAAGTGCTAATAAAAGAGAGGCTATGAAGCCATTTATGCAAGATGCAGACCCATAATGGTTTAATAACATATTTTCAACATACCTTCGCAATAGTGGCCTAAGCCCTATTCTTATGCAGTATTCTAACCCAGTGAATAACCACTGTAACCAAATTATGATTAAAACCTTACCATTTTGGATGTTGATGGAACCATTGATACAAACCGAGCACAACCATGCCAAGGAAATACATGCACATCCAACTAGCTAAGTATTGTTAGTATACTTGCTAAGTAAAGTTTGCATATGTTTGATTTTAAAACACAGTAAGGGAAACCTTTTCCTCACCTTTGGAAAAGAAGAAGGAGCCTTGAGAGGAGGTGACCCTATCGCCACTCTCGCAGGCCAAGCCTTCAACCTACATACCACATTATGCATGGTTAAACACTATAATTTGCAACCTATAATGAAATTGATGTAAGAAAGGCGTGACATGGTAGAAACCCTTACCTGGCCAAACGAAGCTCAGTTTGAAGCTTGCTTCTATGATCATTAGAAGCTTTGCAAGTCACCTACACAATAACAGAAAAGTGTTAGGGTTTTTCTTAGAAATCGAATTTCACAGACAAATAAATAGTCAATCAAAACTTACAAGAAAATTAATGTATAGAGGGTTAGGGATCAGCTCATCTCGGACACCCTTATTTATTCATTTTCTGCATAACAATGGAGAAAACCCAAGTAAAATATTTTCATATGCCATTAATAAAAAAAGAAAAAAAAAAGCAAAAGAAGACTGGGAAGGTAGTCTTACCTTGTTGAAGGCATGAAGGCTAGAAGAGAGACATGTCCCTTGTCTAAATGCGACGAACCGAAAAGGTTGACGACATAATAGCGGCCTTATGACTGATAAAAATGCTCCAATAAACCTTAGAAGCAAGCAGATAAATTCTATTAACCAACTGTGTAAAGGATTGGGAAAAAATGCACAATGCAGCCATGAATTGTTCAGTCCTCTCCCATCGATCAGTTACATACCAAAAAAAATGTGAAAATGAAACCTTCAAACAGAGTAAACACCACATTAAAACCCTTTTCAAAACCCTCACAGGAGATAGTGACAAATGGAGGGTTGAGATCCCTCTTGGTCCCCATTGTATGCATTAACACTTACCATTAATGCAGTTGGATGCCTTGTAACTTGCATTCAGGATGGAGTTAATTGCTCCATAGCTGAAAAACAAAGCTCATGCACTGGCATCCTTGTATCTCCGCCCATAGTATGGTATAACCATGTCATATAACAACAACGTATTATGTCCAAGGTCATGGTTGGGATCACGACTATGGTGTTTATCACCATAATCCCTAAACAACTTCTTCACCAGACACTTAACCCAAACTTGCACTATGGTTTCATACTTCAACCGTTTAATATAACTTTTTTTACCTTTGCAACCTCATAGTGGAGAGTATGCTATAACTCGGATATAGTTTTCTAGGACTAAGCCATATCTTTTTAGGATTGAAGTCCCTAGCAAAACAATTTTTTAAAATAAGCATAGAATCAGTTAAAACATCACCTTAATGAGTTTCTATAGGGTCATCGTCACCCGTGTGAAAATTCCACATGAGGCATAACCTCTCCATCCAATGTAAAAATAAATATAAGTTACTTCAGATGCATAATACTTATTAAGACAATTTATTTCATGTTGTGACCAATTTATACATGTTATGACAACATAATTGGATACTAGAATAAAAGATTTTTATTTTGGATTTTATAGGTTTATGATAGAATCATGGTTACAACACTTGGCATGA
Organism: Pseudotsuga menziesii; assembly: GCA_001517045.1. Classification (NCBI taxonomy): domain Eukaryota; kingdom Viridiplantae; phylum Streptophyta; class Pinopsida; order Pinales; family Pinaceae; genus Pseudotsuga; species Pseudotsuga menziesii. Next base: position 84,601 of record LPNX010333118.1, read on the forward strand.
ATGAGGCCGAAACTAAAACTAAAAATAAAAATAGAAAACTTACTTTATCTTGTTGTGGTTTGACTCTCTTACAAAAAGGAAGAGAATAATAACATTATTTTCTGAAGGAAATTATGGAATATGTGGGAATGTCTGTGGAAGAGGAATTCCATCCCAAGAATCTAGCGAACAATGAAGAAGGTAACTGAAGGGATGGTTAAATATGGGTAAATCTAAATGAAAATAGAAACAACAACCCATCTGAATTACAACAAATCATTAACAAATTAAGAGAAGAACTAAAGCAAGTTAAATAAGATAAGGAATGTATTATGAAAGCACGTGAAGAGTTAAATAACATTTTGTTATATAAACTACACATTAATGAAAAAGAGAAAAATAAAGAACCTAAAATTAACGTATAAAAAACTACACCTTACAAATGTAATGGAAGGAAACCGTAATTTTCCAAAGATGAGATTGAATCTTCAAGTGAAGAATCAGCCAAGAAAAATACAAAAAACATAAGGATTCTAGTGAAAGCAATGATAGTAATCAAAAGAAAACGAGATATTAACCTTATGAAGAAATTTCGAGTGAATTCAAAAAGATCAAACATCCTATGTTTAACAGAGAGACCGAGAAAGGGGAAGAAGAGGAAGCTTGGTTATCTAGAATGAAGAAATATTTCCATATTTATAACTACTCCAATGAGTTAAAGGAAAAAAATACGTCTATAACTTAACAGGAAGAGAAGATGTCTAGTGGGAAGACATAATGAAATTAAAAGGTATAAAAGAACGTTATGTAACATGGAGAACCTTTACGAAACATTTTAAATGAAAATATCTCTCATAACATTATTACGAAGAAAAGGATAAAGAATTGTATGAACTAATATTAGGTGATATGACTATGAAAGAACTCGCTATTAAATTCCTAATTTTACCTTGTTGTGTGCTTTATATAGTTGACTAAAAAACAAAAATACATTGCTTTCTTAGCTTTCTACCTCTTATGTTTAAATATAGGATTGAGTACGATAATTCAAAAATGTTGGAAGAGGCAATGAGAAATGCAAACTTTTGTTATGATCAGAATAAGAATAAAAAGGAAAATATACCTAACTGGAAAACTAAAATATGTGACAACTTTGATCAGTAAAAGAATAAAATTATAAGTTTTACAAGAACAATGGGAATAACTCCCATGGATATCAAGGGAATAACTATAAAATATTTAAACCATTAAACCCTGCGGCAAAGGAAAGATAAACACCTACTACCTTTAATAAAAAAAATTGTACAGACAACCACTAACATGCTAGGAATGTGATGAGCCACATTACTTTAAAGACTGCCCCATAAGAATGAAATTTTTTAATAATGTTCACTAAATCCAAGAAGTTGCTATAGTTGGGTATATGGCGAGAATAATGCACAAAATTAGTGCAACATTGGATAACGGGCATGCATACCATCAAAGTTCAATCGTTGAAATCGAAGGTGACAAAAGACCAACCCATTTCTATACTAATTGATCGAGGTGCAAATTTAAGTTATGTATCACCAAATATTGTAGAATTGTGTAAATTATAGGAAGGTAATTTTGAGAAATCATGGTTGGTACAACTAGCGACATACACAAAATGGAAAGTCACTAGTTATGTGAAAAAGTATGAAATTATGATGAACGAATTGAATACACATGTTGATTTAAATATCTTATTGTTATTGTCTTATGATTTGTTGATAGGAATGGACTAGTTAAATAAACATAGAGTTATGTTAAACTGCTATGATAAAAATTTCACATGCTTAGATGATAATGGTAATACAATTAATCTAAAAGGAGTTCTCAGAACATTTACCATCATAGAAATCTCTTCCTTACATATAAAAAGGTCTATACGTAAGGGATGCAAGGTTTTTGCAGTTTATGTGATGAACAATGGGATAAAGATAATCAACTTAAAATTGAGGATATACTCATTTTCAAATATTTTAAAGACATATTTTTGGAAGAAGTTTTCGCTCTACCTCTGAGGAGTGATATAGACCTTACGATTGGTTTGGTGCCGAGGTGGTACCAGAATAAAAATATCCATATCGAATGAATATAATAGAGCTTACTAAGCTTAAATCACAATTGCACGAACTAATTGATAAAAAGTACATTCAACCTAGTGTTTCTCATTGGGGAGAACTGGTCTTGTTTGTAAAGAAAAAAGATGGCACTTTAAGACTATGTATATCTTATCTACAATTCAAGAAGATGAATGTTAAAAATCGATATCCTTTACCCCGGATAGATGATCTATTCGGTCAATTTCAAGGGGGAATCATATTCTCCAAAATAGATTTAAGATCTGTATACCATCAGGTACAAATCAAGGACAAAGTCATCTTTAAAACTGTTTTTAGAACTAGATATAGTCATTACAAGTTTGCTGTAATGACCTTTGGATTAACAAACGCACCTAGAACTTCTATGTGCTTAATGAATATTATTTTAAGTAAACACTTAGATAAATTGGAAAGTGATATGCAGGGGGCATATCGGATCGTATTTGAAGATGAAATATTGGAACATTGAAGATAGAAAAATAATAACAGAGAGATCAACGTTATACTCTCAGGGGAGATGTATGTAACACACCGAATAAATGTAAATTATTATTCTTTGAATATTTTATTTTTTTTAAATATTTTGACAAGAAAGTCAAAATTAAATTTAATGAATTATTTATTTAATAATTAAAATAATCATAGAAATTTGAACTAAAGTAGCTGCTGAAAGAGTGTTTTCTAACCCACAAGGGGAAAAGTCAAGTGGAAAAATCTACTGAGTGAGAAATCAAGTGATGCAAGAGGCATCTTCCCCAAAATCATGTCAAGACTCCTTATGGAGTGATAATGAGAAGGAGGCTCATAAATGACCAAGTTTTAGGAAAGATACTATATAATAGTATGTACATCAAGCAAGAAGCCTGACTAGTGATGGATGGGGAATTGATATGTCAATGCAAGAGAATGCACATTGATTGAATTTTGTCCTAGTGGTTCAACAAACAGACTTGGGGATTTTGGAGCAGGTAAGACTTGGCTTCTATAGGAGTAATTTGGGAGGAACGAAAGCTTCAGTTATGTTTTCTCGATAGTGTTCTCATGTTCCCTATTTTATGTTTTATATGTTTTAAGTATTGATAAATTTTAGACTGAGCATAGACATGAATCGTAATTATATTTTTGTATCAAATATAGTGTGTATATATTGCTAACCTTTCCCTATTTCATATTAAGATTTATATAAATTGTTCTTTATTAGTACAGGAATCGTAGATTATTATCATAGTATATTTCAATGAATATCTGTTTGGCCTTCCATACCCGAATTAGAGTTTTGATTTAGAGTGGATGTAATGTTATCCTAACTAGGAAATGTGAACGAGGATATTATAGATATGATTAAATATTTGAAATTAAGTTGCATGTGTTCTCTTAAAATGTTTTTATATGTATTTTCCAAACTAATCATTTCCCTAGAATTCGTTATTTTTAATATAGAGCTCATATGTATCTCTAAAAAAGTATGAACTTTAAACCTTACTCCCAACTAAAAAATTTGCTTCCAAATTACCTATAGCTACGACCAATTTCCTTTAATATAAGCTCAACAACAACATTACAAAAATAAATTCCAAATACAAAAAATAAACGAAAGGAGTGCAAAGAGTCGCATATAATTCTTTAGGGTATACAGAGTAGAGATGAGAGGATTTTTCTTCCAAACCAAATCTCTAAATCTCATAAACTATCCTAAGTATATAGAGTAGAGCTGAAAGGCTTACTATCAAATAAAAATTTAATTCGGGAATACCTAGGTTACGAATTTAATTCAATGATAAATATTTACACGACTAAATGTCGGTTGGGTAATCATAACCATTATAAACCAAATCAAGTTTAGATTTATTTATAAATCAATTACATATCAGCTCACAGATCCATATCATAATTACAACCCATAGATTCGAGTAATATGTCAAACAACGAACATATCTATTAATTTACAAAGTAAGATAATATTAATCATTAAAAACTTAAAAAAACACAGCCCCTAATCATGGGAAGCACATATCGTGATAAGTGGCTATGTCCAACAGACCTTTCAACACAACTGATTCACATAAATGACATTAATATTTGATTCGCAATCAGCATAAACCATGAGTGGTTGTAAGCCCATTAAAATGGCATCCACCATTCAATTAATCAATGACATATACATCCAAGTGGATAGTATGATAGTGCAAACAAAAGAGAGGTTGTGAAGCCATTTCTGCAATATGCAAACCCATAAGGGTTTAATAACATATTTTTAACTTATATTTGTAATTGTGGTGTAAGCCTTATTCTTATGCGATCTACAAACCCAACGAAGAACCACCGTAACCAACTTATGATAAAAACTTACCATTTTGGTTGTCAATGGAACCATTGGTGCATACCAAGCACAACCACGACCAGGAAATACATGCACATCCAACTAGTTAAGAAACATTAGTATACTTGCTAAGTAAATTTTGTGTATGTTTGATTTTAAAATAGAGTAAGTGAAACCTTTTCCTCACCTTTCGAAAAAGAAGAAGGATTCCTGAGAGGAGGTGACCTCGTCACCACTTGCATCAGCCAAGGATTCAACCCGCATTCCACATTATGCATGGTTAAACACTATAATTTTCAACCTATAATGAAATTGATGTAAGAAAGGAATGACATGGTAGAAACCATTACCTGGAAAAATAGAGCCCAGTTTTGAAGTTTGATGCTATGATCATTGGAAGCTTCATAAGTCACCTGCTTTGTAATAGAAAAGAGTTAGGGTTTTTCTTAGAAATTGAATTCACACAGAAAGAGAAACATCCATTCGAAACTTATTAGGAAATGAATCAAACGAGGACTAGGGGTTGGCTTTTGGTGGACACCCTTATTTATCCTTTTCTTGCATAACAATGGAGAATTTAACCAAAGTAAGATATTTGAATATGCCATTAATAAAAAAATAAAAGAATTTTAAATTGAGAAAAAGAAAACAGATAAGGTTTTCTTACCTTATTGAAAGCATGAAGGGTCGAAGAGAGACCTGTCCCTTGTCTTAATGTGATGGACCAGAAAGGTCGAGGACATGATGTCGCTGTTATCACTAATAAAAACTTCCAATAAACCTTAAAAGCAAGCAGAGGAATTCTATTAACCAATTGTGTAAAGGATTGAGAAAAAATGCGCAGTGCAACCATTAATGGCTAAGCTCTCTCCCATCAACCACCTACAGAATAAAAATAAATGCCAAAATGAAACCTTCATACAGAGTAAACACCACATTAATACCCTTGGAAAAAACTTTGCATGAGATCATGAAAAATGGAGGGTTGAGATCCCTCTCAGTCCCCATCATATGAATTAACACTTTCAATTAATGTTTATGGCTGTGTTGTCAACCTACAGCTAGGGCTTAGTTAATTGCTCCATAGCTTAAAAAAAGGCTCATGCGTTGGAACCCTTGTATCTCCCCCCATAGTATGGTATAACCATGTCATATAACAACAATGTATTATGTGGCATGGTCATGGTTGGGATCACGACTATGGTGTTTATCACCATAGTCCCCAAACCACTTCTTCACCAAACACTTAACCCATGCTTGCGCTAGGGCTCTCATACTTCAACCCTTTAATATAACTTTTTTACCTTTTCTACCTCATAGTGGAGGGTATGCTAGAACTAGCATAGACGTTGCTAGGCCTAATCCATATATTTTTAGGATTAAAGTCCTTAACAAAACCATTTTTTTAAATAAGCATAGAAGCAACAAAAATGTCACCTTAATGCGTAGCTATAGAGTCGTCATCACCCATGTGTGAATTCCACATGAGGCATAACCTATCCATCCAATGTTAATATTATTATAAGTTACTTCACATGCATAATATTCATGACGACAATTTATTGCATGGTGCAACCAATTCCTACATGTTACGACCACATAATCAAATAATATAATAAAAGAAAAAAAATTATATTGGTTTTTATAGGTTTGTGACAACTTACTTCTTCTAAACACTTTTCTATATTATGAATGTAAATGCCAAAACGGATGGGGGAGTGGGGACAACCTTGTTTAAATCCAATATTGCAATTTATATGTGTTTTCCACCCTTCATTATTCTTAAAATTGGCAATGACCTTTCCGTATAACCTTATCATAACAACTCTCAACACAAAAGGAACCTTAAGCTCCTCTATCCTATTCCACAAGTTATTTCTAGGAACTGTATCATAAAAATTTTCTAAAATCCACAAAGAAAAAAATTAGGTCACACTTATTATTACAACATTCCTTTGCAATGATCATAAGTGCAACGACATGGTCTATGGTTGATTGATTCCTTCTAAAATCTGCTTGTCCGAGCTCACTTACCTTCCATTTTTTGCCATTCATTGATAATATTTTTTAAGATAATAAAAGAAAACATAGCTAAGAGAGGGCTAATCATAATAGTTGGATAATTAGAGGGGTCATTTTTATCACCACTTTTGAAAATAGGAATAATGAGGCTTTGATTTTGAGGTGTAGGAAACCCTTGCTTGACTACTAGATTAAAGAGTTTGTGGATGCACGGGATGAGGACAACCACTCCAATTTCTAATATTTCTTCTTGGTGGCCTTTAATGTCTTTGGATTTCTATTTTCAAAACGCTTAACCCTGAAATATATGTCTTCTAACAAGAAAATGTCTTTCATTGTAAGAAGGGTTTAAATGTTATCTCTGATATCTAGGTATTCATAAAGATTTTTAAGATAGGAATTCCAATCTTTTAAAGTAATTTTGTTGTCTTCTTTTGTTCTAGGAGTTAGAATTTGCCTCCAAATTTTTTTAAGAGCCACCTTGGAGAGGTGTAGGATATTTTCCCGCCTTTTACTTAAATAGTGCATTTTTTCGTTTAATTAAGGATTTGTAGTGATTTATCTTGTCCATTTTATCGAATATGTAGTAGCTTGCTTAATTTCTTTTCTCACATCTTGACACTCTTTATCATACCAATGGTTGGTTCTACTATTTCTCATTTTATCCAAGACTTCAATAGAGAACTTGTTATTGGATGATGAGAGAGTTGTAACAAAATTATGGTAGAGATTTGATATATTCTCCATACTAGATAAAAGAAACAATTCATTTTTTAGATCATGGTGAAAAATGTCATCTTTATTTTTATTGAAGAACGGGTGCTTTTGACGATGATAGTTTTCCTCCTTGGGATCACTATGCATGGAAATACTGATAGTTATAATTAAAGGTCTATGATCAAAGTCAGGCTCGTGGTAGTTGAAGATGTTGAAATCTATTAGTTTGTTGTATAAAGGGATATTAGATATAACATAATATACCACGCTACTTCCAAGCTAATGGATACAAGTCATTCAGCTAAATTTTAGCCATTTTGTGAGACCATTGCAAATGATAATATCTTGAGCACTACAAAATTTGACCAGCTCATAATTGAATAGTTTTTCACCTATATCTTCATAACTTCTTTTGTATGTGTTAGCTAGATCAAAGTCTTTGTCTAAGAACAAGGATTAGGGTTGGAATAGTTTCTTAAAAGAATATATTGGTTACTGGAAGTTTGAGCATTGAAGTCACCCATAAAAATGATAATTCCTTTCTTCCTTAAACTAGGAATACCATGTTCTAAGAAATTATAAGGACAACTTTTATCTAAATTGATTTTTTTTACATAAGTTGAAATTAATGGGGAAAAAATAACATATGTCTATGTAGTTTTTTTCGTCATTAATGTATGTGATTTCTATCCAAATAAATGTGTTGTAAGGGACTTTCTTATAAATCCTAACACATGGGGATATGATCAATATGGAAAAAATGTTCATGTCATTAAAACACACACACACACACAATTTATGTATCTATATCAAATATCTCTTTTACGAATTTAAAGTTAATAATATTTTATATGAAATTTTGTATTCACCATTTAAAAGTTAATAATATTTTATTTATTAATATTTGTATACAAATTAATTAAATATAGCAAATAAATATATCTGATATGATTCTATAGTTTATAATATATACAACATACACTATCAATAAATTTTATAGTTAATATTATTAATATATTCATAATTCATTTACCCATGGCATTAACATTATTGAAAAGTTATTTATGATTTAAATTTAATTGATATATAAATATAATTAATATTATACAAATTAATTAAACATAGCAAATAAAGGTAATATAATTCTATAGTTTATGATATATACAACATACACCCTCAACAAAATTTTATAACTAATAGTAATAAAATATCCATCATTACTCGAATGCGGGTGCCAACGAGCCTCGTCGACAGCGCATGGTGCCTCGGTCCAGGAGCCGGATGTGTGGCACCATGCATTCTAGGGTCTTTAAAAAACCATCATCGCCCCTAGCTTCAATGTGCGGGTGGATGAGAATGTCTAATCCCAGGTTGGTGAAAGCTCGAGCATGTTCCATCGTATTTACTCTCATTCTTATGGCGGTTAGCAAGCTACGTGTGAAGCTCCTATAGTTATAGAGAGATGAAGTTAAACGTTGAGCCACGATTGAACAAAAAATTAATAGTCAATGGTTCACGGTGGTTAATTTTCAGTGGTCTAATGCATTCATATGGTATAGGGTTTTCTTGTGGTATGGGGTTTTCCAGTGGTCAGGTGTGTTCTTAAGGTTTGCACTTTCCACGTGCGCCCTCAACAGTTCTCTGCATCTGGATCCTCTCCCACCAACTTTGGTTACAAAGCTCCACCACCTCCATTATCAACATCTGGGCACTTAGTTTCTCAAGATGTCCATGAAAAGGGGAACCCCTAGAAGGGGTAGCCGCCACCGAGGAAAATCGCAACGTGGGCTCAGTGTTATGCTGGAGGAAGAATATGAAGATGGTATCTCAATGCATGTTCGATTTTTAATTGACGACTGGGAAGGGTGATTGTTGAATCAACGCCTAGCCACTAGGAGAGGTGGATGCAAGATCAACTATTACTGTATGGTTCAAAATATGATAGGCCTCCTCATGGAGGATATGCTGGGGAATTGGATTTCGGCTCACAACATTGTCCTCTCGCTTAAGTCCAAAATGATCGAGATGGATGACCAACTCAATAGCCTGGACACCACCTTTTTCTTGGAATTGTTTAGACAACGGTTCAAGGCAAGCCACTAACATGGAGGTCAGATGTGACAATGCAATAGGAGGAAGGTCGGTGGACAAAGTTTCATTTACGGTTCAGACTATGGTTACCAGCGTGCCCTTTCCCATCCTTTCCACCATATAATCGTTGTTCAAACATGTGTGGGAAATTGAGGGGACAAGTAGCCAAATGCCTCCTCCACCTATGATGATTCCCACCATTCACACCATCAACAAATCTCTGGAGGGAGTGTGGGCATGCCCCATTTTGTAAGAGACACCTCCCCCCTGAATTCTGCTCATGTTCTCTATGGTGTCGCAATATTCCCTCTGTTCAGACTGTATTTTCATGTCTTTTTGTTAAATGTGGATTTTTCAGTTGCAACTATGTTTTTTCGTTGAATGCCAGAACAAATACTTTAAATTTATGGAGTCTCGGGTTATTTTGGATTCTTGCCTTTGGACTCTTTCTGTAAAAGACTCTCCAAACAAATATGTATTTTTAATTGGCTTGGGTGGTGGTTTCATCACCTAAGCCCCCTCTCGTTTTTGTGACACATGTAACTCTTTTTTTTAGCTTAATAGAATATGCACACACACACACACATATAATTCATTTACCCATAATAATAACATTATAAAACATTTGTTTATCATCTAAATTTAATTAATATATTAATAAAATGAACTTAATTAATAAAATTATATTACTTAAATTTATTATATAGTTTTTTTTTTCTTAAATAGAAAAAAACTATGTTATAAATAATCACATTATAAATGAAATCACAACTACTTGTGATAATGTAAGTAGCTCAATAAATCAATGATAAAGAAAACTAAGTATTGAATCATTTTGAAGCATACGATATGAAGTAACCTATGTATTAAATGGCTTTGAAGCATATCATATAAATTAACTCAAATTAAGATACTTGACCTTATAATTTTGATAAATAGTATTGATTTATTAAGTATATTATTATTAATATTATAAATATGTTTTTGTTAAATACTAATGATTATATTCTAATTTTCTTTTAATTAAGCTAATAAATTTTAATATTTTAAATTTTTTTCAGTGAACTATTATTTATGGACTAGGATTTCGATGAGACAACTCGTAAATGAATAGATAACCAATACTCCATGGTAGACAACTACATGAATATGAGAATGAGGTGGATTGAGGTGCATTCACCAACCAAAAATTAAGTGGTTGTTCTAGTAATTAACGGGTGAATCCACGGACCTGGGTAACACTTTTTGGCAAGCGCATCTTGCCAAAAACCAAAAAATGTACCTCGGTCGAGGGCTTGTTAAGCCCTCGACCGAGGTATTAATACCTCGACCGAGGTTTTCTAAAGCCCTCGGCCGAGGTTTTTTTAAGCCCTCGGTCGAGGTATTTATTAACCCTCGGTCGAGGTATTATAACCTCGACCGAGGGTTAATAAATACCTCGACCGAGGTACGTTTTTAAAAAATTTTTATAAAAAAGGGCCGCGGGGGCCCCAATTGTCATTTTCAAACACTCGACCGAGGGACAGAGCTCGACCGAGGGACAGCGAACTCGACCGAGGGACAATGACCATCGCCCCAAAGCAACCCATCCTCATCACAATGTCGGAGCAAAGAGGTAACATTTTTCAATTGGAATTTAAATTATTTTTTAATAAATTTATAAAATTTGATAAATGTATATTTTTATAATTTTGTTTTAAAATTTAGTAAATGTATGTTTTTATAGTTTTATTTTCAAATTTAGTAAATTTATATTTTTATAATTTTCATGTTTAAAATGTGTACCGACAAGCAGAAATGCTGCCGGTTTTTTAAAAATTTGTAGTTAAATTGAATTTTTTTGTTAATTTGTTATATATATATATATATATATAAATTATGTCAATCGGTAGGGTTTATGCTACCGGTTTATTTTTGAAATGTGTCTCAGGCAAGCCGAAATGCTGCCCTATTTTTTTCAATCCTCCGTGAATTCATGGAGGATTGAAAAAAATCGATAAAACACCAACTAAACAAACCTATATGAACCATAAATACAATTAATCAACTGTAGGCCCGAGACAAATAATAAATTTTTTATAAAAATTTATTTGAAATTGGTTTTTAAGAGCATGTGCATGATACATGATACATGATTCATAGAGGAACGGGTCTTAGGGCCTTTGTCTCTAGTATTTGGTCATAAAGCATGGCCTAGACCACAAGGCCTACCCTTTGTATAGACGATTTAAAACTCGGAGTTATATCCTTATTGGACGTATTGAGCAATAGGTGCGGTTCTCTATGTTGTAGACATGATCACCGAAGGAAATAGTTTCCTTTGGCCCTACATGAAGGTTGTAAGCATCATATGATCATCAATTTTTTTTAAACAAGTACACACATGACCTCTTAATGGTAAGGCTAGTTAATGCCTTATAGAAATAGTAATGATGTTATGGGTGCCCTTT
>LPNX010333147.1:5348-139215 GCA_001517045.1 Pseudotsuga menziesii
TACACACACAACGGAAGAAGCAGCTGGTGGTTCGAGCCGCGGACTTCACTTTAATAGCAGGACATCTGTATAAGATGGGACCAGATGAGATATTACGCAGGTGTGTCTTGGAACACGAAAAACCTCTAATATTGGCAGAAGCACACTCTGGCGCAGCAGGCGGTCACTATGCAGGAAAAGCAATAGCGCAGAAGATCTTGACAGCTGGCTTATGGTGGCCCACACTTCACAAAGATGCAAGAGAATACTGCCACAGCTGCGACATCTGCCAGAGGACAGGTAAACCATCTAGGAGGGATGAAATGCCCCTAGCTCCGCAAATAACATTACAGGACTTTGACAAATGGGCCATTGACTTTGTTGGTCCCATTAACCCACCTGCGAAAAAGTCAGGTGCCCGATATATCATTACAGCAACTGATTATCTTACCCGTTGGGCCGAGGCTCAACCCGTCAAGACCTGTAGCGCTGCTACTGCTGCGAAGTTTATCTTCGACAACATCTTATCCAGATTTGGGTGTCCCAAAGTTCTTATGAGTGATCAAGGGTCGCATTTCCTGAACAAGACTATTGAAGTATTGACCGAAGAATTTCAAGTTTATCATCAAAAGAGTACCGCATATCACCCGCAAGCAAATGGGACTGTCGAAGCTTTTAACAAAATCCTTGAGCATGCCTTGACAAAGGTCTGTAACGCTAACAGGAATGATTGGGATCTTTGAATTCCAGCGGTACTATGGGCTTACAGAACTACTTGCAAGAAGTTGACAGGCCATACACCCTTTCGACTAGTTTATGGACAAGAAGCTGTCATGCCCATGGAATATATTGTTCCCAGCCTCCAGATCTCTGCTTTCACCGTGATGGATGACCCTGCCATAATCACAGAAAGACTGAAGCAGATATTACAACTTGAGGAGGATAGACTTGTCACAGGCTTCCAGCAACAGGTGCAGAAAGCTCGAGAAAAAGCGTGGCATGACAGGCACATCAAGATGAAACATTTTCAACAAGGTGATCTTGTGCTCCTTTATGACAGCAGATTCATGAAGTTCCCCGGAAAGTTTAAAACACATTGGAAAGGACCGTATGTAGTACAGAAAGTTACTAATGGGGGCGCAGTTCAGCTAGCCAAGTTAAATGGTGAGCTTTTCCCCTCTATGATAAACGAGAGCCGTTTAAAAAAGTACATAGAGAGGCCAGGTGTTCAGAACAGGGGATAGCTCCAATTAAATAAGTAACATGCTTGTTGCACTATGTAGTCTGTTTTGTCCACAGAATGCGAAGTAACAAGCTGGTCGTAGGTCGCAGGGTCAGGTTGTGTCGAAGTCGAAAATTGTCAAGGTGTGTCGCAGCTGTGACGGATGGGACATACCGCATTTCGGCGGTGCTAGCACGAGCGTTTCTCTCATTACTGACCATCATGAGATTTTGGGAAAAATCCGGCGCTCTGTGGAGCAGATTCCCAGAACGTCGTCAGATTTGGTATCATGTCTAAACCATGATGCTAAACTCAGCATTAAGATTTTATAAGGAGCTATCTCGACTCGTAATTTCTACCGGAAGCACATCCGTGACATTTCAGCCTAAACTATGTCGAACGACTGTAATGTTCAGACGCTAGTACGGGACGTAAGGGATAGAGGTCTGCAGCACCTTCTAACTACGCCATTTACACAGTTCTGCTTGGCTAAGTACATTGACAGGCAGGAGTTTGCTCTAAATTTGCACAGACAGCCAGGAGTCTGCTCTAACATAGAGCAACCAAGGGCATGAGGCCTCGCAGAAAGACTCTGGGAAATCCCCCCACGCCGACTGTTGGTGTCACAGAACCACGCCAAGTAGGCTCCTCCCGTGGTGGGACACGCAATTCCAGGGGACCCCAAAGTCGTGGATGGTCAAGTATCGGCCATCACAGAGCTGGATGATGTTGCAGGTGGTCGCGACGGCTTTCATCAGTAAACCTGTTGCAAAGGACAGAAGTATGCAGCCGGCAGCAGCATGGAGAGCTTCACCAAGCACTATAATATGTCTCCTCAGCGAAATTAGGCCACCAGAGAAGCTGAAGAGTGTCCCGGGACGGGCCACTAGTGAGTCTTAGGGGCCTGTTGGGGCGCATACTCCATATGGGGTAACTCCACGGTTAATTAGAAAATTTGTAAGCGGAACCATGGGCCAAAATAGTCTTAGGGGCGTCAGGGTAAGTCAAAACCCTCTTCTTTGTAATAAAGCCCGTGGTTTAAATCCAAGGTTTAGGGTTTTTGGATGCCCATGGTTTAAGACCATGGTTTTGTAAAACTGCGCAGTATAAATAAGCGCCGGTGTAAAGAAGAAAGGCTAGGATTTTTGATGTAAAGAAAGATAAGGCGAAGTAAGGTTGGTTTTTGTAAGGAAAGGACAAGTCCCAGCTGTGTGCGTGGATGACCTCTGTAGCTATGTGCGCAGAGGGTTTTTGTAAGGAAGGAAGAAAGATCTGCAGCTATGTGCGCAGAAGCCTGCTGCTGTGTGCGCGGCTGTTAAGAACTGAAGGGATCTGCAGCTGAGTGTGCAGATAAACTGTGGTTTTGAGGAAAGAGGAATAAAACGCAGTTTATGGACGTAGCCCCTACACTGGGGGTGAACCACGTTATATGTGGTGTTGTGGTTTTGTTGTGTTGTTTCTGCTTCTGTTATTTTCATGCATTAAACTGAATACATCTGATAATATAAGATCACTGCTAGTAATAAGCTTCGCTATGAATTCCCCGTAGTGGGTTATGCAAGTTTAGTTTGTTTATTATGCTGCGAATTTATATGTGAATGAATGATAAGTTAACAAGAAGTTGATTAATAATTGCTTTGAAAGGCTAAGGTACAGTAATACCCCTCTCTGCATGTAGAAACCTGATTCTGCGGCACCCCATTGCTGTTTCGGGTGAGACTGCAACCTGCACGCAGGTTGTTGCTGAAAGGGCCAACACGGTGGGTATTTTGTTGGTGCGACGTATAAGCGTTAACTCGGGTCTGCCCTATTTCCCAACATCTACCGAAGTATGCCACAGACTATGTAATTCACAAGGAGGCTGTGAGACAGTTATACATTGATGGGATAGAAAATTTCCTGTTTGAGCAGAAGAAGGAAATCTATCATGCAGTGCCCTTTTTTGTTGGAAGTTACAAATTTTCCAGGGTAAATAATGCATCGGATTTTATCAAGGATTTAGAGTATTTTCACTTCGGTGAAATGAATTTCCATAGGAATGACTCTGAGGGCAAAGTTGTTGATTATTGCACAGAAGCTAGGGTACATTCTGAATATACAAATTTATAGGATAAGGATGAAGAGACCTTCTAAAATGCCAGGAACATGACAGATTTAAGGAAAATATCCAAGCAGAAGATAGCTACTGTTGGTGGTAAAGGTAAAGCTGCTAAGAAGCAGAAAAGGCAAGAAGAAGAAGAAGCAAAAACGAAGCAGCCTAACATACTAGTATAAGAGGCAGAGAACTTGTTGAGAATATAAGAATAAGAAAAGAAATGAGTAGCTGAAGAAGCCGCAAAGAATATTGAAGAATAAAATGAAAGAAAAGAAGAAGATGAAATACAGAAAAAGTAGGAAGAAAGTGAAGGGTTCAGATTAGAATATTTCCAAAAGAAAAAACAACCAACAGAAAAGGCAGGTGAAGGAGTGAGAGAAGAAACACAAGAAGAACAAGACCTTATTGATCAAGGACAGGTTCAGTATGATATTGACCCATTAGAGCCTATTGTTCCTTATAGTAGTGTAGTAGGAGAAGGTTCAGTGTCAATTTCTAGAGTTGAGTTAATTCATTTCATACCCACTGAAGGGGAGGAGGTGCCGGATTTTAACACTATCTTTTACGATAAGGAAAAAAAGAGAATTGTCAAAAGAACAAAAAATAAGGTGAACACCGGGGGTAAAATAGAAGTGATGTTGATCAAGAAGATAGTGGTTCATGGTACACACAAATATCCACGATTAATAGCGAGGGATGGGGTATCTCTAACCCTAGCCACTGAAGATAATGTGGACATAATCATGACAGATCTAGAACGGTCTCAGAAAAGGGTCACATAGTTGAAAGAGACTTCGAAGAAATAAAGGAGTGAAAGTCAGAGTTTGAAAAGGAAGTATGAGGATATGATTGGTGAAGTTGAGGTATCAAAGGCAGAATGTCAGACTCTACAGGTGGATAAATATGCTTTGCTAATATCCATAGGAAATATAGAAAAGGAAAACTAGGCCACCTTGGCAGAGTTTGAGAAATTGCATCAAAGATATCAGATGTTGGAATCCGAAAGAGATAATATTAGGATATCAATTGAAGATTTGAATAAGGAAAAGAGAGAGTTAGAAGGAAAAGTGATAGAGATTGAATTAAAAAATACCACAACAGAAGGGAAGGCTAAGCTATACGAAAGTCAGATAGTAGCCTTGGAGGAACACAAGAATTCACTAACAGCTTCACTAAAGGCAACTATGGAGTAGAAGGTTGATATTGAGCCCTTAAAGAAGCATGCCCTTATGATTTGAAAGAAGATTCATCAAATGCAACTGCAGACGATGGAAGAAATATTTAAATTTCAATAGATAGACATTAGATTAGAAGAAATTGTAAATACAACTTCTTATTTTTTGGATAGGACACATGATATATTAGAAACTCTACAGGGAAGGATGACATGGGTAGAAACGAACAAGGAATCTCCCATAGATATATCTGTTAAAGATCTAGAAACATTAAAGCTGGAATATGAGCTGATCAAGTTTGCTAGCAAAGCAGCAGAAGAACTAAAAAAGACAGCGAAGAAAACAAAGAATGCGTGTGCTGAATTATGTAGGAGAGTGCTCCTAAATTATAATCGGTGTTAGACCTTGGCTGCAAAGAGATTAGAAGTGCTGATAGAGCATGAAATGTTTTTGAAATGATTACAAGAGAGATGCAAGGAAGATGAACAGGCCATCCATCAAGTCAAGGAGTTAGATGAAAAGATACTTAAGATTGAAATAGCACATGTAGCTATGAGTATCCACTTGCTGGAAGACCAGCTGCGCTTGATTCCTGCCAGGATAGCGGGTGTAAAATCCCATGCTGCTCAGCATGAAATTACTATTAGATCTCTCAAAACTTCTGGTTTTGAGAATATAGTAGCAGAGGCAAATGTATGGAGAAAGTTTATGAATGAGAAGGCTATACCTTCTTAGTTGGACTGTCTAGCACTTTGATAAATAATTTAATATATTGTATTTATCTTTTTGTTCACAAGCTAAAAGAAAAAATTTTGTATGGGAAAGGTTGGGGAAGCCCAAAAGACAATGAGGGTAGCCCAAGAGTTTTTTGCTTTTTGTATAAGTATAGGTAAGCTTGATGTATCAGGGGACCTTTTTTTAGACTATCTTTGTGCAAGATTATTGTATGAATAACTATTTCATCTTATAATAAAGAGTTATATTTTTTTGGCTGGAGAAAGAACTGTGGGATTTCAAATGCTTGACATGGAGTTGTTGGATGTGAACTATTTCTATTTCAGCTTGTCTTCATGAATTGTGAGATCATTCTAACTTATGAACTCTTTCATGTTATGAATGTGCTCCTATTTATTTCTGTGAAATTTCCACAATCATATTTGAGTAATGAATTTTTTTATTTAACAATGAGCTATCTCTTTGTTTATATGTCTATTGATATTCATGTATTCAGAAATATTAACAACTATCTATAGTGTTCTTAATGCATGATATACAATAAATTACTGAACATTAATTACAGTATTGATCCCTAGGGATAGGTTAGTGGGTCTTAGTTAGTTGTTCTTTGTTAATGATTTAGAAGCGAGAGAGGTAAGACGAGAGGTAAGAACCTGTGTATCACATTGTGACACTCCTCGTTATCTCTATCGTCTACATTTGGTTAGGCACTTGGATTTCATACATAAACATAAAACTAAAAAATACACTTAAATGGTGGACTGGGCCGCAACTGGTAAAATAAGCTTTAATCGTTACTTGAACTACGGTAGCCAAACCATAAACCGAACAGATTCCCCATACCAAAAAATAACGAGCTAATTGGGGAGAATCCCT
This sequence comes from Pseudotsuga menziesii, assembly GCA_001517045.1. Classification (NCBI taxonomy): domain Eukaryota; kingdom Viridiplantae; phylum Streptophyta; class Pinopsida; order Pinales; family Pinaceae; genus Pseudotsuga; species Pseudotsuga menziesii. The sequence goes on from LPNX010333147.1 coordinate 11,434, forward strand.
ACTGTTGTTACCTGCGATTTTTCAGGCCTCAACAAGTTGTCATGGGATGGGATCATCCACCCAATTGCTGATGGAGAACTTGGTTGGTGCAACACTAGTTCTGTGTCTTCTGATTTTGATGATGTGTTAGAAAACTGGAAAAATCGCATGCATGAGGTGTCATTCACGAAGTGTGGTTTGATCACGCATTCACTATGCCATGTCATGGTTGACATTGTTGAATTTCCAATCCACGAGGGGCTGCCTGAGATATTTATGTTCTTAATGGATTTTGAATAAAAAGTATCAGAACCGCAATGATTGCTGGTGCTGGAGGAAGCACTAAAGGGTACTCCATCACACTAGTTGGAGACATATAAGAAGACAATTACTGGATGGGCGTAGTGCCAATGGTTGATGACAGTGCACTTCGGTGATGCAGAAATATATCACAATGGGAGGTATGAAGGGCAAAATGACCCCAATGGTCAATTGATGGAATGTCACTCTGTGGGAATCATGACAAAAGGATGAATGGGTCCATACCTTTATCCACACATTGGATGAAATACCAAGATCGTGGTATGTATCAACAGAGTTGTGCAGAGAAATAACCATTTGGAAGGAGCTGATGGTTTTCTTTGCTTATACTTTCCATTTCATGGATACCAATCCAAACGTCCATGATGCACTACAACTCATTCATGATGTGGTAATGAAGGTAGTTCCAATTGCATATCCAGTGGATCCACATGCGCTTTTCCACATGCAGTCGATGAAGGAATGTTATAACGTGTTTGGTGGACCTGAGGATGATGATGAGCTTCAGAATATCAATATTCCAGAAACCGAAGGGAGTAGGGATGTGGCAGCTCTAGATATACTGAATGATCCCATGAACCAACCAGTGAAGATTAGAAAAGTCAACATTGGGACAGAGGAGAACCCAAAATTTGCAAGTGTTGGGGACTATTGGGATGAAGAGACTATGGCCAAGATCACGGATCTACTACACAAATTTCCATATATGTTTCCAACAAAATTCTTTGAAATGAAAGGGATCCTGGGTGATTTGGGAGAGATGAATATTCCATTAAAACTAGATGTGAAACCAGTAAGGAAAAGGCTGTATCATTGGAATCTTCGATATAAGGAGAGGGTTAAAGTTGAGCTGGATAGGATGTTGGATGCTGGAATAACTAAGCCATTTGAAGAATTAGAATGGATCATTCCTATGGTGGTCCAAGACAAGAAAACATGTGAAGTTAGGATCTGTTTCGGTCTGAGAAAATTAAATGATGCATGTGTGCATGATCCATTTTCGACACCATTCATAAATGAAGTGCTGGAAGGAGTAGGTGGTCAGGAGATGTATTATTTCACAGATGGATTTTCTTGTTATCACTAGATTAGGATCGCAAAGGAGGATCAACATAAAACAACATTTCTTACTGAATGGGGCTATTTCCAGTACACAGTAATTCCTTCTGGATTGAAGAATTCACCTGCGATATTTTCTTGGGTTGTTTTCACTGCATTCAAATATTTTATTCAGAAATTTATTCAAGTATACATGGATGATTAGACAGTCTATGGTCTGATAAGGGATCATCTGGCCAACCTACGACTGATGCTGGAAAGATGTCGACAACATCAGATTGCACTAAACTCAAAGAAGTGTATTTTCTGTGCACCCTTTTGGATGTTGTTGGGTCACATTGTTTGCAAGCAAGGATTGTCGGTTAACTCTGGAAAGATAGTGCTCATTTTGAGCTTTCCTCCACCTAGAAATGTGATGATGCTTAGAGCGATGCTGGGGCACACAGAATATTATCAAAAATTCATATGAGGTTATGCTGCGATTACCACACTATGGAGAAGCTACTGAAGAAAGACACAACATTTGTATGGAGCCAAGAATGTCAAGGAAGCTTCGAAAAACTGAAGGCCAATATGGTGTCCAAACCAATACTTTTGTTTCTATACTGAAACAAGGAGTTCCATGTCCATGTTGATGCATCATCTGTCGCATTGGGAGTAGTGTTCACACAACTAGGTGAAGGAGATATTGATCACCCTATCGCTTTTTCTAGTCGGATGTTGTCGTTTGTTGAGAAAAATTATACAACCATAGAGAGAGAAGGTTTGGTGATAGTATATGCACTACATAAATTCAAGAATTATCTATTAGGTAGTCATTTGAAGATGTTTACAGACCATTCTGCTTTGAATTACCTAGTCCATAATCCTTTGTTAGGGGGGAATATATGTCGTTGGCTACTTCTCTTCCAAGAGTTTGATTTTGAGATAATTGTGAATTCAGGTCACTTGAATGCTGGCCCCGATCATTTGTCAAGGATTGAGACAAGTGAAGAGGAAAAAAATATTGAAGAGGGACTTCTGGATGCGTAGATTTTCTGAGTCAACATAGCATATGATTATTACGATCAAATCATTCAGTTCTTGATGGTGGGAGTTGCACTAGAGGAATTTTCAACAAGTCAAAAGAAGCAGTTGGTGTTTAAGGCCTCAGATTTCTAGTTGACTACTGGCTAGCTTTATAAACTAGGCCCATACAAGATTTTGTGGTGATGTGTCCTACCACATGAACAAGGAGAGATTTTAGAGGAGGCCCATGAGGGACTTGCTAGTGGACACTATGGAGGACAAGATACTACAAGAAATGTGCTTCGCACAGGGATATGGTGGCCCACTTTACATAATGATGTGATAGATTATGCGCAGAGTTGCGATATCTGTCAATGCACTGGAAAACCATCATGGATGGATGAGATGCCACTAGCACCACAAGTAACCTTGCAGCCTTTTGATAAATGGGCTATGGAATTTGTGGGTCCAATCAACCCACCTAGAAAGAGAACCGGTGTGCGATACATAACAATAGTGATAAGGTACTTGATGAGGTGGGTATTGTATACACTAGTCATGGATTGCATTGCTGCGACAATAACAAGATTCCTATTTGACAACACTGTGAAATGGTTTGGTTGTCCAAGGATATTGAGGAGTGACTAAGGAAGTCACTTCATTAACTGCACAGTAAGAACACTGACAAAGGATTTGCAAATATAGCATAAGAAAAGTGATCCATATCATCCAAAGGTGAATGGAATAGTAGAATCCTTTAAAAGATATTGGAGCATGTGTTTACAAAGGTATGTAATGCTAACCACGATGACTGGGACTTGAAAATTTCAGCATTGTTGTGGGAATATCATACCACTTGCAAGAGATTGACAGGGTAGACACTATTCAAATTTCTCATGTGAATGTATTTCATGTTATTACTTCCATAATGTTTTCTTTCATGTCTGAAATAAGTGTTTGATAGTACATAATTCATACATATATGCTCTGTCTATGAATTTTAGATATTCACAAAATATTTTCCACTAAAGTTAACATTGGATTCATCCTTGTTAGATTCCCATGTTGATGGATTTTTGCTTATTTCTTCTGCTTCAACAGACCAAAGCATTTTGACTGTGACTAAATTGATACCTTTCCTTTGTTAGAAAATTTCATGCAAATACCACTATGATTTCTATATATTAATTTTGACTCCATTTGCCAACGTATACTTTCCTTGTTTCAACCAGCAACAACAACAATCTGAATTTTATTTCTTGTTCATATACTTGGCCTTGTTAAAGCAATAATTGATAGATCCCTCTCTGGAGAGAAAGACGCCATATTTCTTTCCTAAATATTGGTTTATTGGCTAGCCTGAGATTACCTTTTTGAAACGAGAGGTACATTTTGAGTGTTAACATATTGGTGTCATTTCCAAGGAATGAGAGCTCAAATATGCCTTGGGAGGAAGGACAAATATTTCAAGATTCCAAGAAAGATAGGAATTCTATGGGAAAACAAAAATTTATGCTTTTGAAGAAGGTTGTAAATTTTCCCTGGTGAATTCACATTGATTTTCAAAGAACATTTCACAATACATCCTAGATTCCAGGAGGGCACACACAGAAGGTAATCCTAATTCTGAAATTTTACAAAGTGTGGAAAATCCAGAGAGCCTGTTTAGATGTAGGAGTGGAAAAGAAAAAGCTCGTACTTCACAAACTGAAAGGTCTTTGTTTCAAGAAGAGTTCTATAGTTTTCAATACTTGTATTCACGATTAAATGTTGGAAAGTATTTATTAATATCAAAATCAGAATCATACTTAAATCAAACATGAATTAATCCCAATAGATTTGAATCATACTTGTTAGATTCCTTGTGGCATAACTTGCAAAACACTATAAAATCAAAAGGAAATAATTCTCCCCCCCAAACTTTCCATATTCAACCTACGAGCCATGTTTATAGTCCTCCTCAAATCCCTCATGTTGTTCAAAACCCTCCTAGACCAATGCAATCAAGGGTTGCACCTTTGGCTTTGCATGTTGTTTTACATGATCTCCCACAAAATTATTCACAGAGAATTTCTTTATATAATGGGGAGGGAAATTTTATAGTGAGACAACACATTGATAGATTTCAATATTTTATTGAATTAGAGGAGGTATATTTTGATGATGCAAGAATGAGGTTCTTTGCACAAATTTTATCCGGGGAATCCAAAAGGTGGTTTAAGGACTTGCAAGTAGGTTCTATTCCCACTTTTGAATCTTTTCAGATTCTATTTTTGGATAGGTGGGAAGCCAAGAAGATCCCTTTACAAATAATGTCTCGATATAATAATTTAAAAAATGGTAACTTTGAGTTTTTACATGCTTTTTCCATTATATTCATGAGGGTATACAATTCTATTCATGCTAATATTAAAACCTTGGTAGGTGCTGCTAAAATTCACTATGCAGATGCCTTTGATAGTGATTTTGTGTTGCTATTAAGAGAAAGAAAATCTACGAGTTTTCCTATTATGTTTAAAGGTGCTCTAGAAGTAGAGGAAAACTTGATGGCCTTGGGGAAAATGAAAAATAGAGTGGAGGAATATAGGAGAAGACAATAAAATCAACCATCCACCTATTCCCCTTCTTCTGCAAGTGATGCTAAATTTGAAATGATGACGAAAACCATGGATATATAGATGGGCAGGTCCGCTCTAGATAATATACCACCTAACAGAGAGAACCTGAAAATCAAGTGAGAAATCAAAATTTAAGAAGACCTCTTCCCCATCAAAGAAACAAAAGAAACCCTGAAGATTAACAAATAAGACCACCATTCCTAGAAAATTTGGTTTATGAGGAGGGAGAAGAAGATCCAATAGATAAGCAGATTCATCACTTTAATGATATTAATTCTGAAATATATGTTACTGAGGAGGAGCATAATCTATTTCCTCAAGAAGATGACAATCCTATTTCAGAAATAGATTTAGAAAAATATCATAGAGGGTACCAAAACACCATTGATGATTTGTACAAAAAATTAAAGTTGAGAAGTCATGATGTAATAATAAATAAAGGAAAGCCCAATCCAAATCATCTTTCCACTAGTCAACAAAATTCAGAAAAAAACAAAAATAAAAACATAAAGATACCACTGTACAAAAGAATCCATAAAATAAAGAGGAAAAGTCAAAAGAAAATAAACAACCAGTTCCAGTTGATGTAGATAGAACAATTTCATCCTTCAATCTGTAGTCTGAATTCTCAAAGATCAATATTTCTAATCCCTTTAATGAATTGTTAAGGAACAATGAATACAGGGAGAAAATAACTAAAATGGTTAAGAATCAAGGTGATTATCAGCCAGACATACTAGAAGTAATAGATGATTTTCCTACTATTGTGCTTGGACCTAAAATTGAGGATATAGATGAGGAGGAGGTCCCTCCTTTTTATCTCAGTCTTAATGTACATGATATGATCTTGCATAATGTCATGTTAGATTCTGGTGCATCTCATAATCTGATGTCAAGGGTAGTAGTAGAAAGTATGGGATTGGAGATTACCAAACCTTACAAAGACTTGTAATATTTTTATTCCAGAAAGGTTAGATGTCTAGGAATGATAAAATATGTGGTGGTAACCCTTGCACAACTTCCAGACAAAAGAATTGTTATGGATTTTGTAGTAGATGACATTCCTCCCAAGTTTGGAATGCTATTGTCAACATCTTGGGCATCAAAATTGAAGGGAACCTTACAAATGGATATGTCATATGCCACCATTCCTTTATTTGGATGAAAAAAAACATTATATATTGAGAAGAGATTAGCCTATGTGGTCAACAGTCAAGATATGCCTGAAAATCATCATATTTATGTTGTTGATACTGATTTAGGATCCTCTATATTTTTTAATGATGGCCCTCACACTGATCCTCAAATTCCTGTACACATAGAGTTAAAAGAGGATAAGGAATTTGAAAAACGACATGAAGCTTTAGGAAAGAAATAGAATGAAGAAGGATTGTGGACTATGTATTTTGATGGTTCCATAACTAAGAATGGGGCAGGTGTTGGTGTTTACATTATGTCTCCAATCAAATATTTTAAAAAAATTATCTTATAAATTGACTTTTGAGTGTACTAATAACATGGTCGAGTTTGAAGCTTTGTTGTTGGGTTTAAATGCTTTGAAAGATATGGGAGCTAAGAGAATAAAGTATTTGGGAATTCAGAAATTGTGATAAACCAGGTGAATGATAGTCATTAGAAAAAACATCTCAGAATGATGGCCTACAGGAATGAAGTCTAGGACATGTTTGGAAATTATATTATAGAGCATAAAATCAGAGTGGTCCCCAGAATTGAAAATCAAGCAGCTGATTCTTTGGATACAACTACTGGTAATTTCAAAAATATCATTTATTCTCAGAAGAAGAAAAAAAGTATAAAGTCCAAGTTGTAAATAGATATTCTATACCTGACAACTCCAAGTATTGGCAAGTTTTTTATGATGATATGAATATAAAAAATATTTTTGGAGATGTCTAAGGAGTTTGTAAATACTCATATTGATACAGAGAATGAGAATTTAGAAAACTTCCAAGATGATGTACAAACTGAAGAAGAAAAAGTTGAAAACAAAAAATTGAAAAACATGATAGGGGGTGTTAGCATTGTCTTTCACTCTACGTGAGATAATGAAGAAGGTCAGATGGAGCTATCATGGCCTAAAAAACACATAAAATTTCCAGTTGTAGGGTGGCCAAAAAATTGTGTTAAAAGGGATAACGCTTCTATGGTAGTGATCTAAAGACATACCAGATCGATGAACATAAATATTTTGGTGAATACCATAGGCGCGATCCAAATCATCGTTGTGTTTTTGCAAAATGAAACTAAAATGGCCGCAGGTTCTAAGGGCCAAGATCGATAGAAGCTAGATCAATGAGTGAGATTGATTTTGACGAATCAAAGTGCTCGTGAAATTTTTGGTTTCTCGATCTGCAAAATGGGTTAAAAGGAAGGTAGCATTCAATGGTGCATATATTTCCAAGGGAAGATCTACAGTGGAAATTTTCTCCGCTAGTGGGACATGCACAAGATGAACCATATCAGGGATTCACAAAAAACTGGTACTTTCATCACACCTGTATGGATAGGAGCACGGAGGTTTCGGATTGAAAGGTAAAAAATGGTGGTGTTCGTCAAAATGTCATGAAAAGGAAAATCAGAGACGAAATGTATGGCTCCATGTACGGTTTTCTCATTCTAAAAAGACACTATCAATGCGATATCTCAAGACATATGTGCAAAGTGCCGAAATGACAAGTAATCAGATTCCTCGACACCATTGGAGCGTGGCTGCGATAGAGAAGTTAGCTCTACGATGTAGGTAACCCTCCTGAACCCAAAGGTCACTAGATCAAACATGAATAATATTGGAAAATATCTTGAAATATTGAATTACAAAGGCCCGGTAAGGTTTCCACACGAATCAAGGAGACCAATATAAGAAAGGAATACTCTGATGTCATCATCAGGTGAGAGTAGAAAAATACAAATGTATCTTCCATATTTCAGGAGCCGAATGGGAAAATAATGGGGGTCGACACCAAGGGTCATTTCCACGGTCGACGAAATAGCATCCTAGCATAAAGGACGACATGACTATGATCTCCACATAAATTCTGGATCCAAAAACCACATGATAACTTGTTCTGTCAACAGGCTATTCGATGCTGAAGTGTGTAGGGGTGCTGACAGGGTCATTGTCATGTTTGGATTTCTAGCTCTATATAAAGCACCATTTTCAAATCCATTAGGAGGAAGAGTCTCAGTGAACATAGAATGAAAGTTGAGAAGGTCGAGTGTCAGTGCACTATAAATCTTGAAATCCTTGAGGGAGGCCTGGAATGTTTTATGTGTTTGTGAAGTCGGTTTTTCGAGGCATTTTCTCGGTTGGTAAATCATCACCCAGAATCACACTGTTCCTAAGTTCCCATGCTAGGGTAATTCCAACCATCATGGTAAGGGCATTCATTGTATTAGAAAATCCTTCCAGCATCATCAAGGTCATGACAAGGACATTCATCGCATTATATGGACCTCCTAAGGTTGGTGAGGGAATTACTGTCTTAATAGAAGGTCGTACCTGCACAGGTGTTGTGCCTAGAATTTCCTGTCCAATGATAATCCCCCCAAATCCTCTTGAAAGAGTTGCAGTCCCCATAATATCGACATGTGGTGATAATTTCTTGTAGTGACCCTTTGGAGCGGATGCTCATACTAGAAGAATAGGGGTCCAAAGTCTTCATGATTGCTTTTGTGTGTTCTACGTACCAACTTTATCTAGGGTGGTGATGAAGTCGGGAGTGTGTCGCACCACGCGAAATACAGAAGGATCCTCCCCATAGGAGAAGGGAAGCACAAGGGAGACATGCCTCCTCAAAGGCCTATCTCCATCAGAAGTAATGTATCCCTTCTTCAAATCCCCTTGAATAATAGTGTTACTCGAATAGAGGGGTGCGAGGAGTAAGGATGAGCATAGAAAGAACACAGAATTTATTGCCAGCTATGAGCCCATGCATAAAGGTTCCTTTGAGAGAAGAAAGAACACAAATCACCTAGAAGAGACACATTGTAGACCCAGAAGGGGGACAAACGATCCAAGCCACGTCCGCAACACACCACCAAGAGATGCCCTGAACCGTCATTTTCAAGACATGCAAACTTGAAGCCATAAATGCGTGCTGCCATTAGGACCTGCATTCATGTTTGCTCCATGATGCTTTTTTCTATATATATGTAAATCGTGGCATAAATACCATGTCCTAGTTTGTTAAAAGTTTTGATCACAATTGTAAAGGACTTTTTTCCCTGTTTCGAGATTAGTCTCGAGGGCCTGAAGCACTATAAAGAGACTCCCTACTGAGGGAGAAAGGGTTGGTTGGTTTTGAATTTGCAAGACTATTGTGTTTGTAATATTTTGAATTAATACAAAGAGCCGAATGCTGGTTATATGCATTAAATAATTCTTGTTTGTTTCTAAATTATAGTATGTGCTTTTCTTCTCCTTATGTGCATGTTATTTCTAGTGTTTATTTATGTTATGTGTTCTTCATGTCCTAGACACAGTGTATAATGGTCAAGAATTCATACTCATATGCTCCTTCCATTGTCTCTGATATCCACCAAAAAATTCCTCCAAAACTAGCACAGAATTCATCCTAGCAATGCTCCACGCTATCGAACTCTCATCATTATGCGTTTTTACCAGACCCTAGACATAACGGCCGTGATCGAGACACTAACTTAATCTTGCAAGTTTTTTCCTATGCAAAATAAGCTATTTTCTTTGTATTTTTGACTCCATATCTCGATATATATTCATTTTGTTTCCAACCACCAATATTTGATATTCATTTAGTGACATTATGCATGGCCTTGTTATACATCTCTGAGAGATACCTCTCTAGAATTGGAGAAGCCATCTCCCTTTCCTAAAGTGGTTTTGTTGTTACCTCAAAGTTTTCCTCTCGCATCCTTGGGCACGATTCTGAGTGCTTATAAACTGGCTCTGTTGCTAGGGAATAACTTGGAAATCATCCCTAGGAAGAACGACAAGTATTCAAAGGAAAAAAGGGTTTATGTGGGAAAACAGAAGCCCCTTCATGTGAGAAGAGGTTGTTTCATTTTCCCTAGAGACCCCACATTAGAGCTTCTAAAATAATGACTCCACTGGGGATATCGGCCACCAAAAATAATAGTACGAGGAGGAAGGTTCAAATCCTCTCGCAATTGTGGGAAATAATGCCACATATCATATTGTCGATGGTGAATGGTAGTTGAAAATCTCAAAGACAATATATATTTCACCTAGGGATTTTCAAAGACCCTTGTTCCCAATACTAGGATAGTACCACCAACGCTCCAATCTCAAAGGTCAAGTATCTATGAAGCATCGGTAACCTCTGCAACATGGGCGGATTCATGGTAAAAACATGAGTAGGCTTGAAGAAAAGACAAAGTACTTAAGATTTAGCTTTTTCCAAAACGTTTTTGTTTTTCTTATAAATATTTCATCCTTTTTCCCTGGATTTGCTAAAATAATCTATCATGGCTTGTCTCGCCCCAAGAAAATTTGTAAATTCACTCCGGTCTATCCTTCCTTGTAAACAGAGGGTATTTTTCCATCTTGTACATCCTGATTTTATCCTAGACCCTTCACCTAAGACCCCAGACATTAAGGAGAGGTGTGATAGGCCTTGTGATGTCATTTTTGAGAGCATGTATTTTCCATAAGACCCCATTTCTTCCAGTAGCCAAAGCCGATATATGCCTCTCCACATACCCAGATCCTTAACAATTTCGCTACAAAACACTATAAACTTCCCGAGTTCGATGGAAAACTTGAAGGCCCTACAGCTGAGCAACATCTACAAGATTTTGAATACTTTATTGATCTTTTTGAAATACAACATGACAATTTTTGTATGAGAGTTTTTTCCCAATCCCTACAAGGCAACGTAAAAAACTAGTTCAGGCATCTGCAGCAGGAATCTATCACTACATGGGAATATTTTTTCGTAGATTTTTGGACTTCTAGGGTGAAAGGAGGTCATTAGAACAAATACTCTCTGATTTTTACTCTATGAGAAAATATGGAGGTGAAGCTAGGTCAAGTTTCAACAAAAGGTTTGCAAGCTTCTATTATGACATGCCCAAAGAAATTCAACCCTTAGAGGGTGTTGTAAAGCTACATTACACATCTGTTTTTCCCCCTGATTTGTCCCTATTTCTATTAGAGAGAAAATCATTTTCATTATAGAGGATGTTTGTTGATGTGTTGGAGGTCAAAGAAACTTTTAGGATGTCAGGAAGGCTCCCAGACCAGAGCGGTAATAATGGAAGTAGAAAAAGGTTGAACCAGGTAGAGTTGCATGAAACGAAAGAGGAATCCCATTAGGAACTGGGCCCTTTCTCCATTAGATGAAGAGAAATCTAGTATGGTCATGAAAAGGTGAGATGTTTTATTGGGTTTGTCTCTAGATATTATGGCCCGCGTATTACAAACTACGTGCATTATATCCCCAAGCAATATTTTGGTGCACCCATATATGATAAATACGAATATGATTATTAGGGTGGCATGCCTAAGGGAACTGATGTGTATCCTGTAAATCCAAGACCGGACAAAAAAAGAGACACAGTTACTAAAATCAAATATCCTCCATATATTTTAGAGCCAAAAACATCGTGTCAAGGTGAAAGTTTTTTTGGTTTTATTGAGGGAGATGACTATGCCCTTGTTGGATCATATCTGAAAGATGAAGTTCTAGATCCTGAGGAGTTGAGCCAGAACCATGATACACCATTCAAAGAATACCTGGGATTCTCTATGCATGTTTCCTTGGGAAACCAACCCGATCATGGGACGAAGGGATCATTGACTTTTAAACAATTCTCCCAAGATAATTGGATGACAGATCCCTCTGGGAAATGTAGTAATCTTTATGGTCACATCCCTGACTCTATGGAAATATTTCTCAATCAGGAAAAGCACCGAGGAGTAGAAGAATACCTTGGAAATGATACTTCTCTATGCATCCTGGGCCAAGAGATGGAGTTTCCTGGTTCTATTGAAGAACACAACGCCACTTTCTTCTTGACACTTGGGAGGAATCAAGCCTTGAGATCTGGGGTTCCACACGTAAAATCTAAAGCTGTAGGTACTAATGAACCAAATGGAATCTACTAAAGTCTTTTGGTATGTCACCTCCACATGATGCTGGAAGAATGGGAGTTGGAACATTTTTTGTCATGTTAGACGAACAACCGAAAGATTCGACAACCATTAGAGTTTCTATGATCCGGTAGCAGAATACAGGGTGAGAATAGAAGAGGGTAATGAATGGTTAAACCTTTACTGCAAAATTAAATCTATTTATTGTAATTCTATGCCGCTAGGTTTTTTAATATTTATTTTAGTCCAACATGAAAATAAAGAGGGTTTATGGGACCATTTTCTTGGCTGGCTTCATTGGAAGTCATATATTACTTAAAACGGGAAATGAGACCCAATAGTTAGAATATATAGATAGAGATGAATAAGCTCAGTATAACGAGCATTTCCTTTTAAGCAGTTTTCTAATGCCTACAAATTTTTTTAGTTGGTCACGTTGTTTGGTTTAGTTTTGGGTCTCTAGAGCAATTTTTGAAGTTTGCATGAGCAAAGCATAGGGATCCTCCCAATGGATTTTGGCACGTGTTCTATGTTGTTCTTTACTGCCTCACAGGCAGGATAACATCCCTAGATAGAACCACATGTTAGCACTACCTTCCACTCTACGTGAGATGATGAAGAAGGTCGGATGGATCTATCACAACCTAAAAAACACATAAAAATTCTAGTCGTAGGGTGGCCAAATTTTTTTGTTAAAAGGGATAGCACTTCTATGGAAGCGATCTAAAGACAGATGAGATCGACGGACAGAAAGATTTTCATGAATACCACAGGTGGGATCCAAATTGTTGTTGTTTTTTCACAAAATGACACTAAAATGGCTGCAGGTTCCAAGGGCTAGGATTGACAGAAGGTAGATGAACGGGAGAGATCGATTTTGCAGGATCAAACGGTGCTCACGAAAGTTTTGGTTTCCCGATCCATGAAATGGGTTAAGAGGGAGGTACCATTCAATGGTGTAGATATTTCCAAGGGAATATCTACATTAGACATTTTCTCTGCTAGTGGGACATGTACAAGATGAGCCCTCTCGAGGATTCGAGAAAAATGGTACTTCCATCACACGTGTACAGTTTGGAGTGCAGAGATTTTGGATCGAAAGGTATAAAATGGTGGTGTTCGTCAAAATGTCATGGAAAGGAAAATCAGAGACACAATGTATATCTCTGCGTATAGTCTACTCATTCTAAAAAGACCTTGTCAATGTGATATCCCGAGACAGATGTCCAAAGGGCCGAAATCATAGGTAATTGTTGGGTAAAATATGCACTATCTAATTGAACACTTAATTGTCAACTCTTGAAGGGATCTTTTGAGATGCAAACACTATATGTGTAGGATTAAAGCTTACTCTAGTATAAGATAACTAGATATGCAAATGCACTAATCATGCAACTACATGATGTTAAACTACATGCATGGCTATCATGAGTTAAATGCAGGAATCCAATCTATTCTTATGAAAGCAGGGAAACTATTTAACAACTGGAATTCAAATCTAATCTACTGTTATGCTAATCTATTCTATGGAAGGGAATTGCAAATACTAATCTAGAAAGCGGTCGTTTGGTCTGAAAGTGATTTAACTAATGAAAGAAAAACTAACTACTTACAACAAGTTATCTGATTTATGTTATAAATTGGAGACTATTCCATGTATGCATGAGTAAATGCCTATATAAGAATGCAAGTGCAACTGATTTATGGAAAGAAATGCACTATTTAATTGAAAATTTATAGAAATCAAAGCAAGTAACTGCGGATTCGTAGAAAGCAAAGGAAATATTGTTCTAAAGACCAAGCGTAAATAAATGCGTTGCAAAACAGTAAAATAATAAAAGCAAACTAAACTTGGGGTTCAAGCAGACCTAGGTAAACCTAAGCATATTCAAATGGATGGAAATAAATTAAATTCTAGAAGCAAGTAGGAAACTTAATAAATTTTATTCTATTTCTAAATCAAATCCTATCCATGAAAATTTTCATTAACTATGTAAATGAGAAAAATAGATCCTATGCTTGAACTAAGATGGATGATCAAATCATGAAAACTAATGCACTTTCAAAAATGAAATTACCAAGTTTTAATCCAAAATCAACCTTAACAAAAATGGATTAAACTAAGATAAGAATGAAATTGACGAGTTTTAGAATAGAAACAAGTCAATAAATCAGACATAAAGTATTAGCTATAGATCAAGGTACAATAAAAAAGAAAAGCTAAGGAAAAGACAAGCAAATGATAAAAAATGAATATGAAACTTAAATAAAACATTATGCCATTTAAAACAAGGTTCTAACTACATATACGAATGCTGGTTAATTACAGGAAATAAGACAATTCGAAAACCTGAGAAATTAAACTCTAATTAAGCATAGAAACAAAAAAGAAAATATTAAAGGTAGAATGAAAGTCTGGATGTCAGTATGAAAAATAGGGCTGAATGACAGTCAGGACAGATAGTCTAAATGACAGTCTGGATAGACAGTCTAAATGACAGAAAACGATATAAAATAATGAAACGAGCAGACTAAATGATCTTGACGCCAGCTGGTTAATGAATATGACCATACAGTGCAATAAAAGTAGTAAATAGACTGTTTAAAAAGCTAAAATAACAAAAAACTATATATACTAATAATTATCTAAGGAAAGAAACCATTTCTATTGCATAATAAAACAGAGCTGAAAGGTAAACTAATTTAATTTACAGCTACAGGAAAATTAACAGAACTGAAGTTGATTATAAACTAAGCTTGAAATACTGGAATAATTCAAATTCTATCTGATTGTAAATGAAAAACTAAAAGACAAGCTGAAAGGAGGTATGCATGACTAGTCATTTAAATTCTGGAAATGTAAATTACATATCAATAACAGAAAATAAAACAACATCTACAGGAAACCAAATTAAATACATATACTAGAAAATAAACTATTTACTTGCAGAAACAAATAAAAAATATAACAAAAGAACCTCTGGCTGTTGAGGGGCCCTCCCAGCAATCAGAGATATGAAGCTAAGTCAATCAGTCACCCACAAAAGACGAAAACATATATCTAAGGCTGAAACATAGATTTTTTAATTAAAACTAGAACAAAGCTTTACAAAGAATTTTTCCTCCCCCTCTCTTAAAAACCAAGGAGGTATTTATAAGATTATTACAATGGAGATCAGGTCGACCACCTATTTCTAAAAATAGAGGTTCATTATTGCTGTAACAACTACCCATGAATTCAGAAAATAGCCAACCGTAATTTATGGAAAATTTGGTTTCAAAGAACCACAATTTTCTCTCAAATGGCTATGGATTTGGCGAAAATTACTCGCTATACTGAAACAGGCCTATTATGCACAAAACCCATGTGCCATAATTTTCAATTTCACTTCTATTTTCCTGAAAATCATGTGTCTGTTAAAAACAGGTGGTCTGCATGGGCATCTGGATGAATGTTTGGATGACCTATAACCAAGATTTGTTCATAAATCTGGATTATGAGCAGATTTTCTGCTAGTTTGTTTTCC
Source organism: Pseudotsuga menziesii (assembly GCA_001517045.1). Classification (NCBI taxonomy): domain Eukaryota; kingdom Viridiplantae; phylum Streptophyta; class Pinopsida; order Pinales; family Pinaceae; genus Pseudotsuga; species Pseudotsuga menziesii. The sequence goes on from LPNX010333147.1 coordinate 27,057, forward strand.
AAATTGATGGTTGGGTTCTAGATTGTTGAACTGTGCCTGAGTTCCATTGATTGTGTGTGCCATTATCTCGTGCATTCAATTCACGGTGCATGAGTCCATTTCCTGTGTGTGATTTAACTCATGGGCTGCATAAAACATTTACCATATATTAATCCATAGAAAATAAAAAAGGATCATGTGTTTAAAATAATGTGAAGTGGCTTGTTTTATGGTCAATGCATGCATAATATATATGGTTTAATACTATATTCAAAGTGTCAAATAGAACGTGACTATATTTACAATCCATTTGTTTAATGTCAACAATTTTATTAATAGTATTAGAACAGAAGATGGGAAACTGCATTTGTTAGAAATTAATTCTCGACGTTTCGAACCACAAAGTAGGGCTCATCATCAGGAGAAAGTGTCTTGGGTTAAAAGAGGTAAGGGTTTTTTTTATTAATAAATGTAAAATTTTCCATAATTGTAAAGTTTTTTAGCCAACAATATCCATTTACAAATTTTCAATTTACCAATTCTTAGAAATAGGTGGTCAACAATAAATAAAAATATTGGGCTCATCGAGTCTAGTAATTGGAATGAGTACAAACTAAATCCCTTAATGAGGATCCATTGGAGGGAAATTCTAGTACCAGCAGCCGTGGTAATTCCAGCTCCAATAGCGTATATTTAAGTTGTTGCAGTTAAAAAGCTCGTAGTTGGATCTTGGGTCGTAAACGTCGGTCCGCCTATTCAGTGTGCACATGCACTTTCGTCCCTTTTGCCGGTGGCGCGCTCCTGGCCTTAATTGGCTGGGTCATGGCTCCGACGTTGTTACTCTGAAAAAATTAGAGTGCTCAAAGCAAGCTTATGCTTTGAATACATTAGCATGGAATAACGTGATAGGAGTATGGTCCTATTGTGTTGGCCTTCAGGACCAAAGTAATGATTAATAGGGACTATTAGGGGCATTCGTATTTCATTGTCAGAGGTGAAATTCTTGGATTTATGAAAGACGAACCACTACGAAAGAATTTGCCAAGGATGTTTTCATTAATCAAGAATGAAAGTTGGGGGCTCGAAGATGATCAAATATCATCCTAGTCTCAACCATAAACGATGCCAACCAGGTATTGACAGATGTTGCTCTAAGGACTCTGCCAACACCTTCTGAGAAATCAAAGTGTTTGGGTTCTGGGGGGAGTATGGTCACAAGGGTGAAACTTAAAGGAACGGGCTATAGAAATAGTTTCCCATCTTCTCTTCAAACACCCACTATGTAAAATCATGAACAGTATTAGAACATTTACAATGTATTAATAGTTTGAAAACGATGTATTAATGTAAACAAATTTATTAATAGTTTGAAAACGATGTATTAATGTAAACAAATTTATTAATAGTTTGAAAATAATGATTATTCTATTTTTAACATTTAAAATATTCTCAATTTCATCATATAGTCATGGTTTTGATTTGTTCATGCAGGATCAACAAGACTAGCAAGAAATGGAAGATAACGAGTAAGCCAAACCAGTAAAGTAACACGCAATCAAATCTAATTCAGAACTTAGGACCGAAAGAAGGGGCTAAATGGAGTGCAAAACACCTATTATTTGCAAAATACTACATTTAATACATAAAAATAACACATTTGTCTTATTTTACATTTACGAGATTTTAATTAATAAAACAGAGTAAAAGACAACCTTATTGAACATAAATGTATTAAATTATGGTAAATTGGTTGGAAATTAATGTAAATAAGATCATTTCGAAGCCCAACATACCCCCAGACCAAAGGTATGGCACGTCCTCGTGCCATGTGTTAGATCATGTTTTTGTTTTCCATCTTTTAATCCTTTAGTTTATGTTTTGAAGCATGGTTTTATTCATTACTCCTAGAAAATTTTGTTTCTTAGGATAGTTTGAATCTTTTTCCTTTAACTTTCATGTTATTTGTTTTCTTAAAATTTTTTAAAAATTTTTTTGCTTTGATTTCATAGTTAGAGGGCTTGTAGAATGCTTATATGGATTAAAAGGTCTTAAAAATAACATAAAAGCTTGTTTAAGGGTCTTAAACCAAGTTTAAACCTTTATCATAAGTTTAATTTTTAAAAATCATTAACTCAGACTTTCTTGTAGCACAAGCCTGGAAAAATTGCACACATGCGCTACAAGAAAGTCACGCAGTTCAAAAATCATTATTTTTGGGTCATATTTTTTGAAATTCTCACATATGAAGTGTCACTCATACTGCGTTGAGGGATTTGAAACGTGTTTCCTCTAGAATTATCATTGTGACAGGTGTGAATACGTCAAAGAAGTTATCATGAGGGTGAGTCGTGGTGATCTATTGCAGAGTTTTGAAATAATGATGGTTGAACATAATGAGACAAACAATCCTTGAATCCTGTATCTCCTGAAGTGCACGTAGAAGCAGATGAAGGTCGTGGCGAAAAATCAGCAGTTTGTAATCGGAATTTTGAAACAGGGCAAAAAACTAGGGCTTTGAGGAGCGATCGTTTGTAGTTATCAAAATGATTAGAGAAGATTAAGGAATGCAATTCGACACCTTCCAGTCAAGAAAACACGATTACAGCACCTGGACTCATCACTTTGACAAGTAGGCTACGAATCGTTACCAAAGTTCATAAATTTGGGGCTTTTCAAAATAGAGGACTAATGATAAAATTGATTGAAGATTGTTAGTTTATAAACCTAATTCTTACTGAATAATGAATTCTCTGTCAATGGAATTGAAGTATTTATCAGTTTAACCAAGAAAGTTCAGTATAGGGTTTTTAGGTTTTCCAATTCAGCATTGTCTGTCAGATTATGAAGACTTGAAGAGATTCAGAGTTTGTTCTATTAACAGTATCTATTTGACAATTATTCAAGATGAAAAGAAGTGGTAAGACTAATAGAGCAGAACCTTCGGATATAAGCTAGGTTCAAACTTTTCTAGATTGTGCAAATTTGTGTGCAAAAGCAGGGTGGTTAGTGTTTTTTGAAAATATTGAATGTTATCACTCAGAAGTTTCCTTTAAATTCACTCAATGTTTGGATAAGAATATAGCGTCTTTTGATACTTTGAATTTTAAACTGACCAGGGAGTTGTTAGCAGAAGAAACAGGAATTTTAGATGAGGGTGAATTCTGGTTCAAAAAGGTGCCTTTCACTTTTAATGCTAAGAGATATCTACTTCCATATGTAGTAGTAGATTGGGGAAAGGGAGTACCTATTCAAAAGTTTAAGCTAGAATGGATAGAGCCTATCAAAATCCTACAAAGTTATATCACTTGTGAAGGGAGATTTGCTTTTGTGTTTAAGTACCATTTTAGATTCCTTCAACATCTCAGTCATGAATCCAAAATGAATCTCCCATTCTTCTTTTTGAAAAGTTTATAGAGGATGTAAAGTAGGGTGAAAGAACATCAGGATCACACCAAACAATCAGTATTTCATCATGGGATTATTAAACTAGTTATAAGCACTGTACTTCAAAAGAGAGAGAACACATGGGAATATTTCTTGTTTTGGTCTGGTTTCCAAACAGAAAAGGAAGAGCAGTCTCAGAAGAGACAGTTAGACAGGGGTCAAAATTTGATCAAGAAACTTAAAAAGAAAGTCTCAGTCAAGAATGAAGAGGGTGATGAACTAGAAATATCTTTGAACCAAGAAAATGAAAACTTTGAAATTGAACAGAAATTTAATATTGAAGAAAACAAAGTTTCAAAGTCAGAAGAGAAGGTCATCGAGCCAGTAGAATATGCTTTACCTACAAAATTAAAACAAGATGTAAAGGAAGATATTAAAGAGCAGAAGCAGATCCCTATTACAGTACTTTCTGAAGAAGATGAAATATATTTATCTAACGAAGCTAGGGTCCATACCACTGATAAAGATAGGGTTCATTCTAAACTGGAGATACATGCCCATTCTGAAGAAGAGACAGTGTCATGAAGGAATAAAATGAAAGTTGTTGAATTAGCTTCAATCACACATCAAGGGAAAGCTTTGAAAATGTTAGGAGAGGTTGGAGCAGTTTGGAGGCCCAAGACAAGGCCAAAGAACAAGCTTAGGTTAAATATGAAGAAGCTATTAAATCCCAGACTGGCTGAAAAAAAGGTTACAGTAATAGAATAGAAGATTCATCATCTCAGGAGAAATTGGAAGATAGTGAGGATGAAAAGAAAGAAGTTATGAAGGATAAAAAACCATTAGTTTCAAAAGATAAAGTAGTCTTCACTGAGACTAAGATATCAAACATATTCATGGAGGTTAGAAATAAGATGATTCAAGAACAGCAGCAAAATGATATAAAGAGTTCTGGTATGGAGAAAACAGAGGCAATTGAAGATGCAGTTCAGTGTAGCATTGAAGTTGAAGAACATTTAGAAATTCCTGTGACCTTGACAGAGCATATGAAGGAGGATGAAGAAATATTCAAGAAGCTGAAAATCCCATGGATGCCAGGAGGGATGTAGCCAATAGTAGAAGATAAATGCATTGATTCTGAAAAGGAAAATCTGCAAAGGAGTATTAAACAATAAAAGCATCAAATTGAGTACCTGCATGAAAGCAATGAAGGATTAGTGACAACAAATAAAAGACTAAGAGAAGATCTGGAAGAAGTCAATAGTCACTATCAGGGGTTGATTTCAGTTTCTAAAGAAGCTTTAAAAAGAAAAAGACATACAGAGAACCAGTTTACAGAACTAAAGCAAACTATTCGGGGGCTGACACAGCAGAATGAAGAGTTGACAAGAAGAGTTGTAGATTTGGAAGCAGACCATCAAAAAGCTAGAAGGAAATCCCAGGCATTAGAGGGAATTGCTCTTTTAGCAGAGGCAACAAAAGACTTGTAAAAGTACTTTAGGAAAAGCAGTTATTAGTTAGTTTGAAAATTTTATTTCATTTTTGTATAATGATAAGTTTATATTGAACAGTTCGATAGATAACCTAAAAATTAGTTAGGGTTTAGTTATGCAACTATTTTTGAAGGAACAGGATAAATGTAAGTCTGAAAAAGGACCAATGGTTCGATTTTTTGTTGCAAGGTGAGGCTATCAAGCTCTGGTTTATGAAGCTAAGTGTAAAGACTCTTATGTGTTTTTGATGATTGAATTATGAAATATATGCAACTATATGCCCTTTTAGACTTTTGACTCATTTCATTTCTAATTTGTGTTAATTACTCAGATGATATACTCATTTCCTATTTAAGATTTTTATGCTTGAAATGCTTGTTAAATATGGGTGGAACTCAGTACTGTGATTTTTATTTTTGGATTATAGTTTATATTTTATGCATCTCATTCTTTCAAATCCTCATGATTTAGTGTTTTCTTTGGTTTCATGAAGTTTCTGCCCTCTTATCTACAAATTGTACAACCAAAACCCTAGAAAAAACTATTTTACTTTATTGTATTTATTGAGATTATGTTGGCTTGTTCTTTCGTAGTCTGAGAACAATTTCTGGCACTAACACCATGAATGAATCAGAAGTGGTCTTTCATTTATTCAAAAACTATGCTTGATCATTAATAGGTAATCGTTCAGCAAAACAAATCCATCTTTATTACTACATGAAAACTAGAACTTAGAAAAAAAAAGTTATGTTATGAGATGAGATGACCAAAACAACTTCGTATTATTTAAGATTTATTAATACATACGATTCCATGAATAGTAATAATTCATGCTTATGAAGACCATATAAATTAATTGAGACTCCCTCTCCCAGATCGAAGGTATGGCACGTCCTCGTGCCATGAATGAATTAATACTGGGTTAAAATGGAAAACATGAGGGTATAGATAGTTAGTAAATCCTATAGGAAACCAGTCGTCCCTACTACTTCTCAAAGGTTTATCATTATTCAAGTAATTATGGACAGATTTTTCATTTCAAGTTCATTAGACTCCTAAGTTGATGGGTCCCACTTCTAGAATATTGATATCCTAGGTATAGTATGAGTTAGACAATAGGGTCTTAAGTGCAACTTACAAACATTCTCAAATGGCATATTGATGGAGTTCATTTTCTTTAGATCAACCATGCATGCCTTCCTCCAGTACACCCACAATGACCTTTATTATCACAAAGTCATTTACATTTTTTTTCTCTCTTTTTTTTTAGACCTTTTTCTCTCTCTCTTTTTAACAAGTTGTCCTCCCTAGGAAGATTCCCCTATTTCAGTTGGGACTTTTCAGTACCCCGTTGGGTTTACCTAGTCACACCACAAGCTGGTATCTGCTTCTGATGAGCATGTTCAATGCCCCATCGGGTTAACCTCTTAAACCCGTTTTCTATCAGAGGCTCCTATCCCAATGTTTCCATTCCCTATAGATATTCAGAAAATTATTTTTCCTATGAAGGAGTGGTGGGGGAGCAACTCTGAAAACCATGCTACAGGTTGGGATGGTATATGGATTGGAGGACAGCTAGTCTTCTCATTTTTTTATTATCATGGAACCAAAATAAAGGCTGTAAGAGGAATCTATGGAATCAAAGTTACACACGATTAACGAATTTAGTGTAAAGTAGATGAAGCCATAAGATAATGAATGAAAGGTGTCTCTAGTCCCAAAATTCATCTTCTTTCATAGTAGTGTTCCCTCACAAACTAGAAATTTCATTTACCCTTATGCTACCCTGTAGTAGAGATGCTTAAATAACAAGCCCTGATAATGAAGCTAGGATGTACGAGTGACCTCTAGGTTTTAGCTAGACCTTAATTTATGAAAAATCCCCATGATGTTTAAAGTTGGTCTTGAGTAACTGATATAATTAGAAATATGCATGTATGAAAATGAATAATGATGTAAAATTGTTTTGTTTTTGTCATTAACATGTTTTTTTCTTAGTTCTTGTTGAGGCATGGAAAATCATAGGTAACAACAGTTAGGGATTCTCCTCAATAAACATTCCAAACTAGCCCATTACTATTTGGTATGGGGAATTCGTCCGGTTTACGGTCTGGCTACCGTAGGTCAAGTAACAAATTAAGGGTTTTATGTCCCGGTCCACTGTGTATATTTTTAGCTTTTTGTGTTTAAGTTATGATGTGCACGTTCCTATCTAAAAATGTAGATTGATAGAGATAACGAGGAGTGTCACAGTGTGATGTGTAGGTTCTTACCTCTCATCTTAACTCTCTCGCCTCTAAATCACACACAGCAAGAAACTAAATTTAACTAACTAAACTATCCCTAGGGAGAAAAAGTATCAGTTATCAATGAGTAATGTATTTCTGTGCATGCATTAAGAAAAATTACAGATAGATGTTACTTATTTCAGAACACATGAACATTAATAGATATATGAACAACAAGATAGCTTATTGTTTATGAAAACCTTCATTACTCACAGTGGAAATTTCACATAATAAACTAGAGTGCATTCATAACATGAACATAGATTCAATGAGTTAGAACGATCTCATAGTTAATGGACATAAGTTGAAAACAAAATAGTTCACATTCAACTGATCCATAACACTACATTTCAAACATTCCACCAAGCTTTCTCTAGCAGGAAACTTGTAATTCTTTATTGCAAAAGGAAATAGTTCTTATTAGAACATACTATCAAAAATCCATTTGGGAAAAACTCCCCTTTCTATCTAAACTCTCCTTTATTTATACAAAAAAGAAAAACCTTTGGGCTGCCCCTCGATGACCTTTGGGCTACCCCAACCTTTTAGTTCTAAATTTTTTGTCTTGTAGTATGTGCCCGTAATTTATACAACATGTTATATTTTAAATTAAAACTTAAGAGCACTTTATGAAGAGGGACCAGCTTGGTCACTGATGAGATTTTTCCAAGCCTGGGCCTCTACTGCTATCGATCTGCTCAATAATCTGTTGGTATTTTTTGAGATCCTGTTAATCTTAGACTTTCACTTTCTTCTTTTCTTTTCTTTATCTCTTCTTCCTCATTTCTCTTTTTCTCCTCCTCTTCCTTCCTTGCTTCTTCCTCTGCATCTCTATTTCTGTCTTCTTCTTCATTCTTTAGCCAACTCTCTATCATAAACACAGCATGTTCTTATACCATTAAGATTTTACCAAAATACAAAAATTGTATCAAGATATTTACCTCTTCCATATACATTTTGTAAAAATAAACTATAAACAGTATTAATGCATGAAAAGAAACATGACAAGGTAAAAAGAAAATCCTACGGTTGTGCTTAAAACCCTATCCATAACCAAAATGACAACCCTGATAGCAAAGATTCTTCATATTAATATAGGCCACATTTGAACTAACTCGAAATCCTTCGATACAAGCATGAACTACATTTCTGCTACTGCTAATCTCCAAAACACCAGACTCTGTACTGTGCTCCTCATCGTGAAAAACCCTCGGTAAAAGGTATAGGTGGTAAAAAACATTATTAGCAAGCGAAAGCACTATATATCGGATGGTTAGTTCACTGGACAACCGCAATGGTGGAAGACATAGAGACTACGGGTTTCACGGTCAAATAAAATCTATCGGCATTGGAAACTCTAAGCACTATGCATCAGCGATTTAAACCTCAACACTTCCATAGTGTCGACACTCCTGAACACTATACACCACCAATAGTTAAGCGTTGGAGATCGGAACCACTAATGACTAATGCGTCGGTGGTGCAAAGGACTAAACATCAGAGAAAAATTCTGAACGAAAGCCGCAATGGCGAATAACTAACTGACTGTGGGTTCCACGGATCACAAAGCTGTCAGTGATCGGAACAACTAATAACTCATCGAAACTTCAAGACACAAAATACTCCGTAGTTTCGACGATACAAATGACAAGCCCCCCAAAATGGTGGCATCGTAGAGGACTAAACCTCCGATTGCTAGTCAAAAAACACTCCGATAGTGAAAAATAAAAACACAGACATCGAAAAATCAAAAGGTTTGAACAATAAAGGAAAAGAAATAAAAGACCACGGATCGGCGAGAAAAAGCATTGTCCATCGGGTTTCTCATCATTTCCCTTCCGAAACGTCGGCGACATAGATAACTAATGCCCCAACACAAACATTAATAGGCCTTTGACAGCGAAAAATCATTGAAAAATTGAAAGTTAAGTGTTCAAACAAACAAAGACTCCATGGTTTCCGCGGTGTCAGCGAAAAATATGATAATATTAGATCATTCAACTCCAGAAACAACAGCAAAAAAATAGTTGACTGAGCTTCTGATGATCAATTTCTTAAGCAGAGAAAAATGGTCTTCCAGGAAAGATTTAAAGAGATTAAACCAACTTGGGCTATATAAAATCAAAAGGAGGGTCCAAATTTTTTTAGAAATTTGGGAAAAAGTTGCAACCGCAACAGTTCTTTTATTTGGAAAAGAAAACAAAGAAAACAAAGTTGCATTATTCCCTAAACTAAGAATGCAACATTTTATTGATATACATATTTCCCTACCCTAAGAAGAAAGAAAACGTATTTATTCAATTATATGATCTTTTCCAATGAAACCAAGTGTGAAGCAAAATGAGAATTGTACCTTTATCCACATATGAAAAGATTGTTACAGCGATTACCTGAATGTGGAAGTTGAACCAACTTACTTCTCTTTTCATCAATACATGTCGAATGAAGGAATGGTATTGCAGTTGAGTTAACTCCTGAAACCATCTTTCGATGTAGTCTTGGTACTCACTTTCCTTCACTATGTCATATAGATCCTCTTCTTCTAGTTGAGCAGTTTTTTGAGCATATGATGGATCTGTTAGCTTGCATGTAAAGAACTCTTTAATTTTCGATTGCTCTCCTTCGGGTGTAATCCCCAATGTATCAGCTTCTTTTGCAGTCTCGCAAAGAAAATATTTTTGTTGTTCTTTGGATTTTGGTTCGTCTATTATTTTGGGAGAGGTTGATAAGCTCTCAACTACTGTCAAGATGGTTTTTACCCGGTGATAATCATTCCCAGCTGCTACTAGGATTTGAGAGAGTTCTCTCATACTAATGAAAACCTTTGAATCCATTTGGTTGGTTGATAGGTCCTGCATCACAAAAGTATTAGTCTCTTGGGTTCTTACAGCACCCAAAAATATTATGTGTTTTTTTCTCTATTTTTTTTAAATATTATCTACTACTAAAGAAAATTTACAAAAATCACATCACACTAAAACACCTATCCAAAATTAACTTGTGGAAAGGAACAACAGGGCTTCGGGTCACCCCACTATAGTGGATGCGTAGGTTCTTACCTCTCGTCTTACTGTTCACCCCTCCCCCTTGTTGTGTAATGTAAAATCAATCTATCTACCTAAACTCTAATCCCTTTAACACCTTTCTGGCAACGGAGCCAAAATGTTGGGTAAAATATGCACTATCTAATTCAACACTTAATTGTCAACTCGGGAAGGGAGCTTGTGAGATGCAAACACTGTATGTGCAGGATTAAAGCTTACTCTAATCTAAGCTAACTAGATATGAAAATGAACTAATCATGCAACTACATGATATTAAACTACATGCATGACTATCATGAGTTAAATGCAGGAATCCAATCTATTCTTATGAAAGTAGGGAAACTATTCAACAACTGGAATTCAAATCTAATCTACTATTATGGTAATCTATTCTATGGAAGGGAATTGCAAATACTAATCTAGAAAGCAGTCGCTTGGTCTGAAAGCGATTTAACTAATGAAAGAAAAACTAACTACTTGTAGCAAGTTATCTTATCTATGATATAAATTGGAGACTATTCCATGTATGCATGTGTAAATGCCTATCTAAGAATGCAAGTGCAACTGATTTATGGAAAGCAATGAACTATTTAATTGCAAATTCATAGAAATCAAAGCAAGTAACTGCGGATTCATAGAAAGCAAAGCAAATATTATTCTAAATACCAAGCGTAAATAAATGTGTTGCAAAACAGTAAACTAATCAAAGAAAACTAAACTTGTGGTTCAAGCAGACCTAAGTAAACCTAAGCATATTCAAATGGCTAGAAATAAATTAAATTCTAGAAGCAAGTAGGAAACTTAATAAATTTTATTCTATTTCTAAATCAAATCCTATCCATGAACATCTTCATTAACTATGTAAATGGGAAAAACAGATCCTATGCTTGAACTAAGATGGATGATCAAATCATTAAAACTAATGCACTTTCAAAAATGAAATTACCCTGTTTTAATCCAAAATCAACCTTAACAAAAATGGAGTAAACTAAGCTAAGAATGAAATTGATGAGTTTTAGAATAGCAACAAGTTAATAAATTAGATATAAAGTATTAACTATAGATCAAGGTACAATTAGAAAGAAAAGCTAAGTAAAAGATAAGCAAATGATAAAAAATGAATATGAAGCTTAAGTAAAACATTATGCCATTCAAAACAAGGTTCTAACTACATATACGAATGTTGGTTAATTACTGGAAATAAGACAATTCGAAAACTTGAGAAGTTAGACTCTAATTAAGCATAGAAGCAAAAAAGAAAATATTCAAGGCTGAACGAAAGTTTGGATGGCAATCTAAAAAATAGGGCTGAATGACAGATTGGATAGACAGTCTGAATGACAGAAAATGATATAAACTAAGGAAACAAGTAGACTAAATGATCTTGATGCCAGCTGGTTAATGCATATCACCATACAGTGCAAGAAAAGCAATAAATAGACTGCTTAAAAATCTGAAATAATAAAAAGCTATATATACTAATAACTATCTAAGGAAAGAAACCATTTCTATTGCATAATAAAATAGAGCTGAAAGGTAAACTAATTGAATCTACATCTACAGGAAAATTAATAGAACTCAATTTGATTATAAACTAAGCTTGAAATACTGGAATAATTCTAATTCTATCTGATTGCAAATGAAAAACTAAAAGACAAGCTGAAAGGAGGTATGCATGACCGGTCGTTTAAATTCTGGAAATGTAAATTACATTTAAACAACAGAAAACAAATTGCAGAAAATAAAACAACATCTACAGGAAACCAAGTTAAATAAATATACTAGAAAATAAACTATTTACTTGCAAAAAAATAAATACGAAAGCTACACAAAAGAACCTCTGGTTGTTGAGGGGCCCTCCCAGTAATTAGAGATGTGAAGCTAAGTCAATCAGTCTGTTAGCACGCCAAAAAACTCCTCTAGGTTGCAGCTCTAGGATTCATGGTAACTTAAATGTTTTTAATGGTTTTTCTAAATGGATCAAGTCAGATGACCTACAAGACCTAATTCACTCAAGACATGCATAGAACTCAATCAAATAGATACGGCTTGTAACTACCAATGTTCAGAGGTTTGATAATAAGGTGGATAAATGGAGAAATTACTATGCTGGAAGATTCATATATAAAGCAATCACATATGAGTGGCTAATCATAACAAGGAAATGTACTTGCAATTCAACTCATCAACATGCAGATAGGATGACAACTATCAGATATTAGATAAAATGAATCAACCTGAATAAGACATTCAAGCACAAGTACAGAACATAAAGATATGGAAGCTGAACATATAATAGCAAAAGAGCCTATATTAAATGATGAATAACATGAGAAGCTTGATAACTGTTGCAATCTCACAGATCACATAAGGTTACCAATAATACATACTAAAACATACATATAAAATAGAGATAAGAGATAAGAACAAACAGGTGAATTAACAGATTATATTGCATGAATGAGTCCATACAACATCGAGAACTGAACCGAGTTCTCATCTGGCTCAACAACCTAATATATATGATAACAACACAGTTACAAAATAACTACTTGTTGGTTCGGTGAACTGACACAACCTTAGGTGGCCGACCTAATCTGTAGTTTAGTCGGCCGGCCGACTTAGTCAGCTGATCGACTAAGTCGGCTCATCGACTTAGTCACCTGACTGGATAAGTCAACTATCGTTCAAGTTGACTTATCGACTTGCTCCTTCTACATCTCCCCCATGAACAAAACGTTTCTTTGTCCCAAAGAAATAGGGAGGTACAAAGATTCCTCTAGTCTCAATCGTTACTGTGTTTTGCCTTGTCTTCATGGGCTGTGAAGTCTGATGGTTGGTCGCTTTTGTACACAGACTTTGACAATGGCTGGTGCTGTTACTGTGAGGTTATGTTGAAAATCTGACCAACTTTGCAAAATATTCTGGATGTCGATGGTAAGTGTAGTTAGGCTTGATAGGATCAACATCTTTTCTGCAATGGAGACTTCTGCTATCCTCTCCATGTCGGGACCCATAAATTGGTCCTTCTGCTTTGCAGTCTCTATAAGTCATTTCATCTATGGACATATGATGTCAACTTTTTATAAATTGGGGATAGCTTGCTGCACCCATTGATGTGCTTCCCTTTCTAGTCTCTGCAGCTTGGATGTTTCAAGCACTATTTGTTCTTCTATTGTGTTCCTTAGTGCTTCCTCAGTGGCTTTCCTGCTTTCCAATGCTTGGATCCCTTGTCGGGTCTGCCGAGATTGCTAATAGACTTGCCCGTAGTAAGCAGTCCAGTCTCTCAGTATTTCTTCAATTACGACAGACTCCTCCATGTGATCTTGCAGCACTTTATAAGCTTCAGTGAAGGTGGTGTGCTGTGCCATTAGTAGTCTAGAAGTTTCTTATTTTTGTTCCTCCTTTGTTTCCTGAATGTGAGCTTGGAGTTCCAACACCATGCTCTTGAATAGCTGATACGCCCTTTCAAGCGGTTTGTCTATGTTGATCTCGACAGGGCCCGGTAGGACAGAATGGGCCAGGTTTCGGCATTTGGTGAGGAACTCGACCTGTTTTGCGTTCTTATCGTTGAGTTCCTTATTTCTTTGCTCACTCCTCATCTTTGCTTCACCTAATAGGGTCTTGAGGAGTTGTCCTAGCTCTGGGTTGGTCAAGGAGGTTGCATCCTTCAATCTGATTTGGACCTTTGATGGCTATCCATGATGCTCCTTCTTCTGTTTCTCCTTCCTCTTCTTATGCTTTTCTTTTTCTGTTTATGTCGACACTTGTGTACCTGCAATAATCGAGTCGGGATCTTTGGTTTGTGGGATAGTGGCGGATGGTTTCTCTAGTTGGGGAGGTGGGATGACTACCACTTCTGGTTGTTTGGATGCAGCTTGTTGTGGTGGGCCTTGCTCTGAGTTGGGGGGTGGTGGCAGTGGTGGAGGTGGTGGTAGTGGTGGAGATGGTTGTGGTGGTGATGGATTTGGAAAATGGTCGGGGGTGATTTGTTTGGGGGAAGTGTGGGTGAGTGGTGGATTGTCGGGGCGGGGAGGTGAGTCTATGTCAGAGAACATTTGGTTAATTTGTCGGGCTATGTCCTCCTCATTTTCTTCTCCTCTAGTCGGGGTAGTGGCTGGTGGGTCAGCTTGAGGTATGGTCGGGGTGATAGTTGAGGTCCGACATGCAACCACTTTAGCTTCCTTGTTAGGATTTCTCTTGAAAGTCGATGTGATGGTTGCAAAGGTTCTGGACTAGGCTTCGTGTCCTGTTTGGTATCCACCGACCATGAAGAGAGGTGATTTTGTAGATATATTATGGGATGACATAAATAGATCAGGTAGTTTCTCAATGAATGCCTGCAAATCTCTGTCTTTGTCAAATTTTTCCTTCACCTCTTCCGACATCACACTTTTGCACAAGTCAAGGGGGCTTACTAACTGCGGTGCCGGTACTTGTTCCTCGGCTATTTTCATCAGTGATGGGGGTGGAGGCATAGACACTAGATTGATGACGTTCTTAGGCATCATCGTGGTATTATATTTCTTTGGTCGACCCACTAGTGCTCCCGCCTCGACGAATCTTTGGAACTGGGTTTCGACTGGCACCTTGTTTGCTGCGGCATCCTCTATTATGTCAAGGGTCGTGGCTACCAGTTCCTCCTCGTCTTCTGATAAGTCTTCAAGGATAAGCTTGTGCTTACCTTTACCTTGTTGTTATTGTTGTGTGTTGAGCTTCTTCCTAGCCGATGCTATCTCTTTTGACAATTTTCTAATGATGCCTTTTGTGACAGCATACTTAGGGTTTTGTGGCTCTATCTCCCCCCTCAGCTCCTAGGTCAGGATGACACTTTCTGTAGCTGGAGGAATTACCTACTGCTCTGGGTTGTGGCTCTGCTGTATGGGGTTCTTCCCTTTTTGCGGTCGAAGGTTTGATGGTTATTTGAAGTCGGCTAGTGTGTTTGACTGGTGTCTCCTCCAACACAAAGGTGTTGATATAGAGGTTGAGCTCACAGTCTTCCTCTTTATCCTGGTCTGTGAGCAGCTCCTAGATTGAAAAGTTGATTTTCTTTGCTACTGCTGGTACTGGTATTTTGGTTTTGGCCTATTGAGATAGTTCCCGAAATATCTGGTCTATTGATGGATAGTAGTCGAGGGCTTTGGCATTTGAGTTATCGCCCTGTATGTACCACAATGAGGTATGGTCGAGCTCTAGCTAGATGTGGGAGTTTTTCGATATATTTCTTCAGATGTTTTAAGGTAGCTTCCATCTAGTCATGCGGACTTTGAGTTGTTGAAGCCAGTTCTCCAACAGTACTTTCCTGTGGTCAAGCTCCCGTAAGGTTCCTCTCTGGGAGAATGGTTTAAATCTCCACATGTGGAACCTCAATGGTTCTTGAAATAATGAACTCTCCTTTAGGTAGATATGGTACATGACTATCCATAATATTAGGGAGGGGAACTTAATGATTCCCCCCATTTCTTGGCATCTTTCACAGATGGTCTTGACCATGTCAGCGACATATTCAACCCATCTGTATATCCTTCCATCTATGGAAATGGTGTCAACAGCTTCTAGCATGTCTAACTTAAGGTCGCTACCTTGACCTACCAGGGTGAGTGTGATTGCGATTATTTTGGCCACAATCTGTGGCATTCGAGTTCTGATTTGGCTAATCATCAACCCCTTCGAGTTCTTTCCTGAAGTCGACCCAGTTAGCTCTTCGACCAGTCCTTCTTTGATACCAACTGGTACTAGGTTTCCTTTATTTGAGAGATTGGTGAGTTTGGAGATGAATTCTCTTTAGATGTCGACCGATTGGTTGAATTAGAACTGGCCATTGTGGTACCAGCTAATGATGAATTTTACAGCAGTTTCCTTCATTGCACCAAAGTTGGCCATAAGTGGTGCATTGACATAGATGAATATAGTGTTGTATTTGATCTTTTCTATGGCTTGCATGGATTTGTTATTGACATAAGCCCATTCTTGCATCTCGGCCCATAGTTTTTTCCATGAGCCTTCCTGAACGTTGGCATTCTTAATTTTTTTCAACCTACGGACTAAAGGTGTATCTACAGCCTGTAGTTCCTTGGATTTGGTCGAGGATCTAGTTTGTTTGGGTGCCATTGTGTCGGTTTGGTGGTCTATTTCACTAAGGGTTTCTTGGATTTCAGTCGACTAAATGCTCTGATGCTCTCTCTGTATGAATTGCGGTGAATGATCCTTCAACGATCCAGTATTTATAGGCGATGCTATGGATGTGTGTGTCGATGGGTGTATTAATGGCGGATGTGATGTTCCAGCTGGAACACTTGAGTGTGCGATAATGGTGAATTGCTTTCGGTGCTCGATGTCATGAATGCGCGATGGGACTATCGAGGTCGTCGGTCGATGTCGGTTATGAGAATGGTCAATGGAAGTGGACAGTCGATGAAAATGGTCGATGGTGTTATGTCGATGGGCATGATGTCGGTTGTCAAAATGGTAATTTCCTGTCATAGTTTTTTGTATGTACTGTATTTTTTTGGCTTTTGGCTTTTTTAAGTTTTTATGGCTTTTGGTTGATGGTTATGGTCGTTATATGATTCCTTATTTTTTTTCTGTAGCGTTTTAGTCAGGCTCCATTAACGTGCTTCCGAAATACTATTCCCTGTAACATCCTTAGTCGGACTGATCTGTTGGTATGTATCTCTTCGAAAATGTAAGGTCCCATCCATTATGTGTGGAGCTTTTTAGGTTTACCTTTTACTCCACTATTGTATAGTAAAGCAAGGTCTCCTACCGACAAGTTTTTTTTCTTGATGTTTCGGTCGTGCCATGCTTTTTGTTGTTGTTTGTGGATTTCTTGATATTGTATTGCCATTAGTTGGTGCTCTTTGAGTTTGCTTAGTTGCAATAGTAGGTCCTTTATTCCTTGTTGGACATTGACATGTAGTATTTCTGCTATGATAGGTGTCTATTATCAGAAGTGTAGTGGAACTACTGCTTCTTGTCCATAGACTAGTCGAAAAGGAGTTTGGTCGGTCGAGCATTTATATGCTATTATGTATTCCCATAATACTGCAGGTATTTTCTCGTCCCAGTCGTCCTTATCAGCATTACATATTTTGGTTAGTCCTCTTGTTAATGTTTTATTAAATGCTTCAATTGCTCCATTCAACTGGGGATGCTATGCTGTGCTCCGACGATGGTTGATTTGGAATTGGTCGGTTAGAATTTTGATAGTTTTGTTGATGAAGTGTGTTCCCTGGTCACTAATTAGAGTTAGTGGACATCCAAATATAGCGATTATATTCTCATAGATAAACTTAGCAGCTATCTCACTAGAGCATGTGTCGACTTGTTCAGCTTCTACCCATTTAGTGACATATTCGACTGCAGTTATGATATACCTTGAACCTGTCCTTTTTGCTGGTATAGGAAATGGTCCTATGAAGTCTATGGCCCAGATTTCAAATGTCAAACTTGGGTTTATTGATATCAAAGGCATTTATGTGCTAGGCATGGGTCAACCTAGTCATTGACATCTATCACATCGACTGACAAAATGTTTGCAATCTCTATGGAGTGTCGGCCGCCATAACCCTGACTGTTGGATTTTATTTGCAGTTGTGTCTATCTAGAAATGTCCTCCTATAGGTCTGTAGTGGGCTTCATGCAGAATGTTGTCTTGTTCGTGTTTGAGTACATACCTTCTGAGGATGTCATCTAATCCCATTTTGTATAAAAATCCATTTATAAGACTGTATGGTGTAGCCTTCATAGCTAAGATCTTCTTCTTCTTTGTACTCATTCCTTTTGGTGCATGTCCATCTTCCAAGAACTGGGCTATTTCTTCTAGTTCTGCTGGGATTGCTTCTATCCGAAATAAATGTGCATCAGGTAAGTCATTGTCGACTCCTATCGGCTCTTCTCCTGTATCAATTCGGGATAAATGGTCGGGACCGACATTTAACTTTCTGGGTGGGGGTGAGGGTGGTGGGTTTATTGGTTTATTCATATTTGTAGGACTATGGTCGATGAAACTTTAGTTCCTGTCAGTTGTTGATTCTTCATTGACTGGCAGTCAGTTGATGTTGACTTCATCTGTCGATGGCCCAATGCAACTATTTATCCGCATTTATGAGTGTTCTATGTCTTCTAAAGCTGTATTTGGGGGGGCGATGCTCCTTCATGTGTTATTAAGAGTAAGTGGATACTTCGGTTGGAGGGTACCACTTGAAAGGTAACCCAATTCCCTTCCTCTGGTCGACGTATAATGAGGTGTCGTCCAATGTATGTTTCATCGTCTAGTCGACTCCATATACCAAAGTCACCAGCTCGTAGTCGGAGGTCCTCTTTGACAATAGTCTGTATCCGAGTACGCAGATTCAACGAAGAGAGGGTTGTTTCTTCATGGGGAGCTCTTAATTGGAGAGATTCTGGCTGCTCTATCCACAATTCTTCCTCCATAGGGGACGCCTCTTGTTCCACGCCTTCTTCATGTCGGTCATGACCTAACTTTGGCGGATTCTCTTCCTGGTCGATTTCCCTAGGACTCCTTCCTCTATGTAGCTCTAAGGATATTTCTCTTCTTGATTCCCTCCTCTATTGTCTCTCTTCCCTCTCTATTTTCTGAATGTCTGACATACCTTCATGTGATACTATTCTCTTGAGTTCCCTTTTGGTCAACTTTTCATTACTGGTGAATGGTATCTGTTTCTAGTCAACCAGAATCCACTCTACTCTATCTCGACATATGACCAGCTACCCCCCCATAGCATACTCGACACTTTTTAGAAAGCCGAGATAGTTTGGTCTATTTGCTTAGGAATTATTCCCACTCCCTTTCTGCAATAAATTTTTCCCACTTCCTTTGCTTCTCCGCCCAGTTAGAGTTTGATGGTAGTTCGTGAAGTGATGAACGAGGTTCGATAATATGTCCTACTTGTAGCTAGGGTTTTACCCCTAGCATGTGCGAATGAGCACCTACTAAGGAGAATGGATTCCTTAGTAGCAGTTCAATAATATGTAAAATAAAAGATGCTAAACTGAAATAAAAACTAATCTACACATGTTCATGAAGCAAAACAGCAAAAAGTAAAGAATGATTTTTTATTGATCTGACCTCCAATGTGGAGGTTGGTGAAGCCCATTTTGCTGATCTGAGAGGTTGCTCCGAGCTCCAGTTGTTCCTTCTCTTTCTCCAATGGTGGAAATGGGCCAAAAGGGGCTCTCAATGGTGAAAGTGGCTCAATGGTGAGCTAGGGTTTCAAGAGCAATTTTGGTAGAGGTAGGATACTTATGATTGTGGATATGAAATAAGGGGTCTCCATCACTTATTTATAGTGGTGGAGTGCCGGTTTAGGGTTAGGGTTTCAGCTGTTTAGGGGTTTTTCCTCCTTTTCCTCATTATTTTATATTTTTTCTTCCTTTTTGGAGATTTTTGCTTTTTTGGAGGAATTTTGGATATTTTTGGAGAAAAAGAGGATTTTATGGCCTTTTGGAGGCATTTTAAGCCTTTTGGAGGCATTTTAGATGGTTTTATGGGTTTTTGATGGAAATATGGTAGGAAAATGGACAAATGAGCCATGGAGTGGGGTAGATGAGGTAGTGAACCCTTTTTGGGTGTTAACACTACTCCATTTTCGATCAGGAATTGTTGGGAAATAGGGCAGACCCGGGTTTAAACCTTTAGTGTCGCACCAACAAAAGACCCACAGTGTTGGCCCTTTCGGCAACAACCTGCGCGCAGGTTGCAGTCTCACCCGAAACAGCTATGGGGTGCCGCAGAATTAGGTTTCTGCAAGATGAGAGGGGGATTACTGTACCTTAGCCTTTAACAATCTTATTAATAAATACTATAAAATCTTTATCATTCATTCACATACAACTTCGCAGATAAATAAACAGTCGTTACTTGCTCAACCCACTACAGGGAATTCACAGCGAAGCTAAATATTAACAGCGATCTAACTTATCAGATGTATACGGTTATTAATGCATAAAAGACAACAGAAACAGAACAGCACAAGAAACCACAACACCGGATATAACATGGTTCACCCCCAGTGTAGGGGTTACGTCCACAAACTGTGGTTTATTCAACTTGCTACAAAATCCATAGTTTGATCTGCGCACTCAGCTGCAGATCCCTTCAATCCTTGAAAGCCACGCACACAGTAGCAGGCCCCTGCGCACTCAGCTACAGGTCTTTCCTCAATCTTTCTTACAAAATCCCTTTGCGCACACAGTTGCAGAGGTCGTCAACGCACACAGCTGGGACTTAACCTTTCCTTACAATATCAGCCTTAGCTTTGTCTTAACCTTTCTTTACATCATAAAACCTAACCTTTTCTTATTACAAAAATGCCTATTTATACATCGCGCTGATACAAAACCATGGCTTCAAACCATGGACTGCCAAAAAACCCCTAAACCCTGGATTTAAACCATGGGTTTATTACAAAAAAAGGGGGTTTTGACTTACCCTGACACCCCTAAGACTATTTTGACCCCTAACTCCACTTACCAATAGCTGCGAAGTTACCTAAGCTGATAATCCTTAGGGTACGCACCGCAACAGGCCCCTAAGACTCACTAGTGGCCCATCCCGGGGCACTCTGCGAGGACTCTGGTGGGAGAATCTTCTGCGCTAGGATTTGGAAGCAACTAGTCAGGTTGTGTAGTATATCATCAGCGGATTTCTCCTTTTCCACCAATTCCTGTAATACTGAAGATGAGTCTGTATCAGCCCTTTCCTGCGCAAAAGTGTCATAGGTCTTCAAAAGTTTGAGCTAGCTTTCTGCCGTATTGCTCAATTCTAACGCTTCATCAACCAGTGGCTGTAACGCATTCTCTAGCAACGTTACCTTCATCCTGCAGGACTTAATTTCCTGCTGAAGTTCCTTGCTGCGCTTCACTTTAGCCATCTTCTGCATAGGTGGCAGCGTCTTGATTTCTATTCTGACTGCATCTAATTCATCCTGGCGTAACTTGATGGTTTCCTGGACCTTACCTATATCTGGATGGTCCTGTAGGTTCACCCATGCTTCTATGCTTTCTTCCATTAGTTTTGCGACGCTGGCCACATTATCTGCTATTTTTGCTGCTGAAGCCTTGATGTCATGCTGGCGCTGTTCTCTGACCTCTGGTGGAGTCTCAGGAGGAATGCACAGTTGAAGTTCTGCAATCTGGTGCTGGTGTTCTATATTCATCCTTTCAACCTCGCTACGAGACTGCTGGGCATAGTCTCTCAGCTTAGCGATTCTCTGCTCTGGTTCCTTTGCTCCCTGTATGTCAGAGTCAGAAAGACTCTGACATGCCTCATCCAATGCTCGCATCAACGTAGTTGTTGTATGTTCGGCCTCTTTCTTTTGTTGTGCAATTTCTTCTAGACGTGCTGCAAAGGTTTTGTTTTGTTTGCTGGTGTCTTCCAATTGGATTTGGGACAATTGGGTTTGGGCATGGATCTCCTTTGTAATCGCAAGCTGGCGGAGGTGCAACTCTGACACAGGGGCAATAAACTCTCCTGGGTCTGTCATCCCCACATGCGCAGGAAACTCTCTAGGCTGTGCACGAAGGCATCTAAGAGACTGAGCGATCTGCGTGCATCTATGGCCATGTAGCTCGTACAGTCGATTCTGCCAATTCTCCATACCATCGTCGGAATCAGACATGCAGGAGCTATCACATTGCCAATCCATTACACCTTCATCATCAGGCTCGACATAATCTGCGTCCTTGGCTGTGATGTTGTATATGTGATCTAGAGTATCCTGCTCCCCTTCATCTCTGAGTGGTTCTGTATATCTTTCTCCTTGGGATGGGTCGAGGGGTATAATAACATGCAGACCATTTCCTTCAAAGGTCATCTGTCTCCTCTTAAGGTTGATGACTGTAGCATTGGCCATGGCCCACTCAATTCCCAACAAGGCTGGATAAGGGTTGCTGTCATCAATGATCTCAATAACTTCAAAATCTACCAGAGTACTGACCCCATCGATGTCGATTGGAACACTAAGAAGTCTCCCTAGCGGTACAATCCTTTGCTGGTTAGCTAATCGCAGTTGTATAGGTGACCAAACCAAGGAAGGCTTTCCCATTTGTCCCCAGGTCTGCTTGGGTAGGACATTAACGTCTGATCCAAGATCCAAAATGACATCAGTCATATCATATTCTCTGATCTGAACGTTTAATCTCATTTCCCTTCCCGTTCTTCGGACACGACTAACAGTTTTCTCCTGATCAATTCCTCTTTGAGGGTCTGTGACAGCAAGAAATTTTTGCAGCTCTTTTAGAGCATTCTCATTCCGCAAGAGTTTCATACAGCTCTGCAAGAAAGAGGATAGTGTACTTACTTTATCCGTCGAGGCCTCGTGTAGTTGCGACGCCTGCTGAGGTTGCCGCGCAGTTGCTTCCACAGTGCCAGGGTCCACAATATCGCCCTGGGCTTCCAGGACTGGTACTTGGTCCTTCACCGGGTCAAGGGCTGGAATTTTCTCGGAGGCCTTACGTACGCACACCGCGGCAGGTTGCTTTGGCGAGTTTTGAGTATGCGTCATAGCTCCACTCCGGGTGACCACATTGAGGGCTGGGGCAGGTCTTTGCTCAACGGAAATCAACTGAATATTTGGGGTGGGGCCACGGTTGTTTTCCTGGATCTTTGCAAGGAGCTGGGGGCACTGTTCAATCACGTGGTCCACTGCGCAACAATACTGACAGGTCATAGTGGGGTTCCGACAGTCGCGAGCCAAGTGACCAACTTGGTTACAATTGTAACACACAACCTGGCCTGTACCTCTTTCGGTCATCCCACCACGGCCGCGACCGCCAAAATCACCTCTTCCGGAGGCGCCGCCATGGTAGCCATAGCCATCATTATTCTGAGCTTCATTGTGCACTCAGTAGGCGTCAGAGGTGTGCTCTCGCATAAGGTCATAGCTACGACACTCTTCTTCGTTATGCCCTACGGACTTACAGAACTGGCAGTAGGGGTTTTTGGGAACTTGAACATATCTCTGAAGAAGATGGCAGTGCTCAGGGCGATGCTAGCCAGTGGTTTGGCAAATCTCACAATATAGACCACCGACATTGAATTGGTTGGGCGTGCCCGTATTTAGGTATGTTCTGACCACAGGGCACTGGTCCCTATGGTGACCCTCGGACCGACATTGTGTACACCAGACCTCCTCTCGACTGGTTTTAGCTTTCTTCATGTCACGAAGCTCTAGGGCCATCGCTTCCAGCTGCGCTTGGATTTGGGCAATACTAGAATCGTCTCCGACGGGGGAGGTCTCTAGCTTCATTGCAATTTCCAGAGCCTCTTGCTGGTCAACAACCTTCTGTTGCATGAGCGGAGTTCTGATATGCGGAAATAATGCGGCAATAAACCATTCCTTGTGCTGCGTAGGACTAATGGTAAAACTAACTTGGTCCAGTATAACTTTGAATCTCTGATCAAAGTCCCACACTGATTCACCGCGCCGCTGTTGAATCTCTTTGAGTTCAGTGATGCTTTGTGATTCTGATTTTGGCTTCTTAAATTCCTTAATGATAGTGGCCTTGATTTCATCCAAAGTGGGGTGCTGATTATTGGAGAATTTCATGAACCAGGTTAGAGTGCGGTCGCAAAAGGAAGTAATGAGCTGCGTGGTTCTCACATCCAGGTCAGTAATACTCTTCGTGTTCCAGACGGCCTCACATAAAAACCAGAACTGTTCTAGATCTTCTGATCCCGTGCCGTTGAAGATGGGCAGCTTAATATCATCAGCTAGGTGGGCCATGCTGGTTCTAGGAGTGTTGGGAGGGGGACAGGACATTGATGGAGGGGGATTTACAGGGGCCGATTGACCTGTGGTCAGAATACTTGTACTTGGTTGCCTGTCACACTGCGACCGAACTTTAGGGGTAACACAACGACGCTGGGGGGTGGCAGGAGGGTTTCCTACCAAAGGGTTTTCTTCAAGGTCTGGTTGTGGAGGGTTTACAGGGGGAAGTGCGATGGTCTGCCCTGAGGAGTAGGATTCAAAATCTCTTTTGTACCTTCGCTCACTTCACGGCAACCCACTTTGCACATCAAAAATATTCTCACTTGCAAACATATGTTAGTACTACTAACAGTCTGATTCAAATAGTATTATACCCTTTTCGACCAATAGTATTTTAATCTTCAAGCTTAAGGAATTTAAAAACTTACCATGGGGGCCTTTGAAAAACTGTCGTTCAGCTTCACTGAAAGAAGTGCTTGTGTCGATGGCAAACTCTGTCACGAAGGCTTCCAACGTTCGCGTCGTCCAGAAATCGACAGCGCAGGATACCTCGTTGTTCACGTGTTGCACAAGATTGACCCTTGCGGGGGTCCACACAAGAATCCGTTGAGCTTGAAAGTTCGTCCTCCTCTCTGTTAACCTAGACAACCACTGGTGCAACTCTATGTGGAAACTACCAAAAAAAATTTCATAAGCATCACAAAAAACATACCTTTGTAAAAAGTCACTTGCGCTTCGACGCGGATTTGTATTCTCTTGCTGCACGAATTTCAGACAAGTCTCAGCAAACCAATCACCTATTTCCTTCACAGAGGGCCTCCAGAACATAGCCTCTGAGGTACAATGTAAACCCCTCTTGAGCAGGTACTGAGTTCAACCGGCAACGGAACCAATTTTTTGGGCAATAGGGAAAACCCGGGTTTAAACCTTTAGTGTCGCACCAACAAAAGACCCACAGTGTTGGCCCTTTCGGCAACAACCTGCGCGCAGGTTGCAGTCTCACCCGAAACAACTATGGGGTGCCGCAGAATTAGGTTTCTGCAAGCCAAGAGGGGGATTACTGTACCTTAGCCTTTAACAATCTTATTAATCAATACTATAAAATTTTTACCATTCATTCACATACAACTTCGCAGATAAATAAACAGTCGTTACTTGCTCAACCCACTATAGGGAATTCATAGCGAAGCTAAATATTAACAGCGATCTAACTTATCAGATGTATACGGTTATTAATGCATAAAAGACAACAGAAACAGAACAGCACAAGAAACCACAACACCGGATATAACGTGGTTCACCCCTAGTGTAGGGGTTACGTCCACAAACTGTGGTTTATTCAAATTGCTACAAAATCCACAGTTTGATCTGCGCACTCAGCTGCAGATCCCTTCAATCCTTGAAATTCGCGCACATAGCAGCAGGCCCCTGTGCACTCAGCTGCAGGTCTTTCCTCAATCTTTCTTACAAAATCCCTCTGTGCACACAGCTGCAGAGATCGTCCACGCACACAGCTGGGACTTAACCTTTCCTTACAATATCAGCCTTAGCTTCGTCTTAACCTTTCTTTACATCATAAAACCTAACCTTTTCTTATTACAAAAAATCCTATTTATACATCGCGCTGATACAAAACCATGGCTTCAAACCATGGACTCCCAAAAAACCCTAAACCCTGGATTTAAACCATGGGTTTATTACAAAAAAGGGGGTTTTGAATTACCCTGACACCCCTAAGACTATTTTGACCCCTAAATCCGCTTAGCAACAGCCGCGAAGTTACCTAAGCTGATAATCCTTAGGGTACGCGCCCCAACAGGAATTTGAACAGCAAGGTCAATAAGGAGCACAGAAATCACTCGGTGAGATATATGTAAAAATTCTCCTTAATGGTTTCCACTGAAGTTCTTTATTTGACTGCTTGCTCCTCACAGAAGTCATCGATGATTTTCTCGAACCACTTCGACAAGTTTGTTCTACCTCCTCGGATCAGTTTTTCCAGCAACTGTTGTTCTTTAGTCCCTTCTGGATTTCTCATCCAGGAGTTTCTTCAGAAGTTGGGGCACTGATTCTACAAACCTTTCATGTGTTTCGTTGAAGAATCTTTATTTTTCTTGTGCAATTGTTAATATGTTCCTTCGTGCATAGTTCTGAAAAATAATTTGCAACTTTACGTTCCCACCAGTCCTTAATCTCCTGCTCTGGTATCATCTGTTTGCATGCATTTAAGACATGTACTACCGAAAATGGAACCAATGTTGTAATATCACAGATCACATAAGGCTACCAATAATACATACTAAAACATACATATAAAACAGAGACAAGAGATAAGAACAAACAAGTGAATTAACAGATTATATTACATGAATGAGTCCATACAACACCGAGAACTGACCTGAGTTCTCATTTGGCTCAACAACCTAATATATATGATTACAACACAGTTACAAAATAACTACCTATCAGTTTGGTGAACCAACGTGACCTTAGGTGGCCGACCTAATCTCTAGTTTAATCGATCGATCGACTTAGTCGGCTGATAGACTAAGTCGGCTCATCGACTTAGTCACCCGACTGACTAAGTTGGCTGTCATTCAAGTTGACTTATTGATTTGCTCCTTCTGCAATAACAATAAGGGTATAAAGGTCCCCGAAGTCGAACCTTTGCTTCAACATAAGTCTTAGGCTTTATATCCTTTACGAAAAATATTCAGATCCTAAAAAGTTGGATCTGATTTACTAAAAATAGATAAAAATAATGTTTTTTGCAAAATTAGGTCAAAAACCCTAATTTTAAGTACTAGTCTATTTAACTCTAACACTTGTTCACTCATTGAACTCTCTAATAACTGTAGTGATTACTGAAATAGAGATGTAACCTGTTATCTAATAGATAATCCATGTTTGGTCAAAAACAGGTAGGATTTATGAGCCATTTCTCCTTGATTGCACCCTCAAAACTGGAACAAACCCCCTCCACTGGTGCTTTTCATCATTTTTAAGATTTATAATTCATCCCTGAGGTAGTTGTATTTTCCAAAACTGGTTGTATGTGTCAAAATATCTTTCTGCACCCCTTTTTTCTTTCGGTGGTTAAGGAAGCAGAATCTTGGGTCTGTTAGCTGCCACAAGCTCTGCTTTCAGTGGCTAATGAGCTGTTGCTGTGTCTGCCTAAGACACCAAAAGCTCTGTTTCTGCAAAATTTTGATCAGCCTTCCAATCATCATTTTTCAGCTTTTCTCCTATTCTTCTGGTACTTCTTCTAGCTGCATAGGGTTTGACAAAGCAGTAACATCACGAGCTGCCTCAGGACCCTGCAAGCTTGTCGCTACCTCTGCTAGGGTTTCTAGTGCTAGATGAGCTTGAGGGATAGGGTTTGAGTTTTTCTTTTGCAACCTCATCAGTCTGATCATTCTATAGAACTTGGATTTGTCCTTCATTAGTCTCAGATTCCTTCTCTTCAGCAGGACATACATCCCTCTCATTTCTAGAAGAGAATTATGAAACTTAGCATTATTCTTGGTTAATATTTTATTATTTCTTTTTATCTCTCTGTCTAAGATCTTCATTTTATGTATTTTACCTAATAACTAGTTGACTCTCTGTGACCTAGGATTTCTTGAGGAATTCTCTGCTATTGGTTCATCTGGACCTCCCCTTTGTGTTGGTGAGGGAAAATCTTCTTGTTCTGCTGCAACCTGCTCTGTTAGGTCAACTTCCTGCTCCTTTTCTTCTTCTTAGTCTGAGTAGGGTAGGTTCAGTATATTTCCACTTTGTGTTGGGGCCTCCTTGTATTTTTCACTAAATTCCATATTTATTTTGGCTTGGTTTGTTTTGGAAGTTGGAGAAGGTTGATCCACTGTCACTGGTGAGATAGCCCTCCTCTTCCTCTTTCCACTCCCGGGGGTGGTGGATTTCTTTGAAGTGAACTTTCCTTTATCTTCTGGCTGTAATCATGTTTCAAACTCACTCTAGAATAAGAAATATTCCCATGCTATGTTTCTCCTTTGCAACAATTCTTGGATAATGAGTTGTATCAGGCCATGGTGAGATAACCTTCCTGCAATTTTAGTGGGCTAGGCATTAACTTGGTGTGCAATCTTGGTTAGTCTCTTGTAGAGGTAGAAAGGTAGGTTTAAAGAGCTTCTGCGTGTAAAATGGTTCATCAATTTGAAGTGATATATCATTACCCTATTATACCTACCTTCACAGGTTATGTAAACCAAGATTGCTTTCAATAATTGCTGCCACCTCTCCTCTAGCCAGGTGGATGGAATGCTTTTCTTCCATACTACATCTTTGTGTTCGGCTTTTAAGTATGATATGAATTACACATTTTTAGTAATGGTGGTGTTAAACCATTTCTCCCCAGTTCTTGGGAGTTTTTCTACGTCTGCAATTAGGCTTTCATCAACTTGGAACTCTTCTTTGCCTATCAACTCCTTAGAGCCATCAAAAGAAAGAGCAAATGCTTCTGCAACTTTCTGGTGTGAACCCTGGATTTTCTCATAGAACCTATAACAGCCTGCATATTTGAATATTTGGCAGACTTTTTGATGTGACTGAAGATAGCTTATGTCCCCTAGTTCTTTTCTGAGGGAAGGTTCTCCTCCATTCTTCATCTTTGGGCTGTGCTTCTTATTACCTGCAAAAAAAAAATCAAAATTCAAACTCTGTGAAGGAAATTAGAGTGCTGGTTTCAGAGATGGCCTTGAGCTGTAAGGATGTATGTAGAGAATATGGAGTGTATTGAAGATATGGTGCTGATTTTGAGGGGTTAACCACTCGATTGGTACTTGAGTAATATGATGGTGGATTCTAGTGATAACCATGAGATAGGCAGCATAGTAATCAATTTTAACTGGAACTTGATGCTTCATGGAGGTTTAACTTACCTCATGAGATAGTTGGAGGGTAGGCTAGGGTTTTGATCTCTTTCGGTCACTTCAGATCAATAACAACCTTATATCCACCAACTTATGATATGCTGCAGTCCCTCGGTCTTTTCGGTGGTTAGGTGCTAGATCATGACGTGCCTCATGCTGACAGCATTTGATTTTGATTGATAGCTAACCATTTTTTCCTTTTTTAGTCTTTTCGATGGTTAAGGAAATCTAGGGTTTAATTCACAAGCTATCGAAAGCTGGGATTATCGGTGGCTAATGAATTGTTGGCACGTTCTCCCAAGCCACCGAAAGCTTCCTTTATAAAAAAAACGTAATTAATGAGATTTCGGTGGTTTAATGTCTTCTTGGACCAATTGCTAAGCTTTCGAAAGCTAGGATTTTTGGTGGCTAATGAACTGTTAACGAGTTCTCCTAAGCCACTGAAATCCCCCTTTCCAATACTTTATTAAAAACGTGATCAACAGGATTTCAGTGGTTAACGTGGTCTTGAGTCGAAACTATTAGCTGTTGAAAGTTGGGATTTTTGGTGGCTAATGAACTGTTGAGAAGTTCACCTAAGCCACTGAAAGCTAAATCTTCAAAATTTCTCAAAAAACGGAACACCAGATATTCCAACTTTGTTAGTCACCCAAACATATTTCATAATATGCCCTGAAATCTTCATTACTATGCAAAAATAAATTGTCTGAGTGGACCTATTGAAAAGTAATTTATTTAGGAGATAACATCTAAATCCTAATCGGGGATGGGAACCTCCCTGTGAGGTCCCAAGAACCCCAGACCAAAATGCCTTTCCTAAAAAAATAAGAATTAAACCTATATTCTATTGTTCCATTGGGCATGGAGTTTATTTTGTAAGCAAAAACAATCAACTAAACAATAATAAGGCCTTAAATCCTAAGATGAAATAGAGTTTCAGAAATCGCCCATTTACTCAGCCATCAAAAACCTCCTCTCCTTCCAGATTTTGCAATTTGAAGGTGTTGTTCTGCTGCACCTGATCTATCACAAAAGGACCTATCCATAGAGAGTCAAACTTTCCATGCTTTCGCTTGTCTTTCCTGATAGTATCCCATTTGAGGACCCAATCTCCAACCTAAAAGTTTTCCACCTTTTCCCTTTTGTCAAAAATAATCTTGATATTGATCTTCTTCTAATGATCTTATGCCCTTTCTATCACCTATTCCATGACTTTCTACAACTCCACTAAATCAATCATCCTCCTCACCATGTGATTTGGTTCATCATGTTCTTCCTGAATTTTTTTTGCAACTGGTAGAATCAGCTGAATGGGAAAAATGGCCTTAGTACCATAAACCAACTTGAAAGGAGAAGTCCCTATGGATCTCTTTTCAGTCACTCTATCATCCCATAGAGAAAACTTTAGCTTAGAATCCTAGCCTTTCTGATTATTCTGCAGTAGTTTTTTGATGATCCTGACTAGGATTTTATTGGATGACTCAGCAAGGCCATTGCCTTGGGGGTAATAGGAAGTGGAATGCACCAACTGAATTCCCATTGACTCACACATGTTAACCAATGCCCCGTATTTGAAAGCTGGTGCATTATCAGTTACTAACCTTACTGGGA
Organism: Pseudotsuga menziesii; assembly: GCA_001517045.1. NCBI lineage: Eukaryota > Viridiplantae > Streptophyta > Pinopsida > Pinales > Pinaceae > Pseudotsuga > Pseudotsuga menziesii. The sequence continues at coordinate 57,478 of LPNX010333147.1, forward strand.
ATCCAAACCTGATAAAGATGTGCTCATATAAAAACCTCATGACGACTTGGTGAGTGGCATTCCTTGTAGGGACTGCCTCTATCTACTTGGTGAAATAGTCTGTAGCTGCTAGGATCCATTTGTGTTGACCACTTGATGAAGGATTAATTTAACCTATGAAATCAAGACCCCACTGCTGGAAAGGGCCATTCACTACAATAGGTCTAAGGGGAAAGGATATGAGCTGCTGCTTCCCTATGAATCTTTGGCACTTGTCACAAGCTCTCACAAAGGTACACACATTAGAGAAAAGAACACGCCAATAGTACCCATCCCTCAAAATCTTGTGGGCTATGGTCTTCCAGTAATGATGGCCTCCACATGTGCTTGAATGGAATTGATGCATGACTTGAACTGACTCTTCTTTATCTAAGCATATCAACAAAACACCAGACAGATCTTTCCAATGCAACGGTTTATCAATTACACAAAATTTAACAAACTTAAGTTTGAGAGCCCGTGCTTGATTTAGAGTGAGTCCAGGGGGAACTTCTAACTTTTTCAGGAAATAAATAATACCTGAGTACCACTCACATGAGGACAAGTTCTCAGCTACTTGTAGACTGTCATTTTGCTCCTAAACTACCTCTATTGCTGCTTTAGTTGTTATTTCTGCTGCTATCTCTGTCTGTAGGTTAGCTGAAGTTATACAAATAAAATTCATTCCCAAAAGATCACAATTTTCTTTAGCCATGAGTTTAGCTAGACCTTGTCCTTTCACTAGCTTGGTGGGATTTACTTCTATTTCAAACTCATTAAACTTAGCAATCCATTTAGTTCGCTTTCCATCAATGTCAGGCTAAGTTAATACATCCTTTATAGTAACTGAAGGGACATAGGAAAGCACCTTGGCATGTAGAATGTAAAACCTAAAGGATTTCAATGACTTGATGAGAGCATAATGTTGTTTTTCAATGGGATCATATTTTAGTTCAGCATCCCTCAATGTCTTACTGAAAAGGGAAATAGGGTGATCAAGGCATTCATCATCTTTTTGTAACAGCACAGCTGCCACTGTGTCATAGGATGCAAAGGAGAAAATATAGAAACCCTTGGTGTAGTTTGGACTAATCAGTGTGGGAGCTTCCATGATATCCTTCTTAATGTCTTCAAAAGAGCTTCTTTCTTGCTCTGTCCATTTGATTTCAGCCTCCCTTTTTAACATAGAGGTTATGTGTTTTACCAGCTCAGAAAAGTTTAGGATAAACCTCTTGACAAAATTTATCTTATCTAGAAATGACTAAATATCCCTTTTTGACATAGGTATGGACAACTTCTAGATTGCTTCAACTCAAACAGGATCAATATTCACACCTTCAGCTGAGACTATGTGACCTAGGAGTTTTCCCTTATTGAGTGCAAATTGAGACTTCTTCGGGTTCAGTGATATCCCAAATTTTCTACATTTTAGAAATACCCTCCTCAAGTGCTGCAAATGTTCTTCATGGATGTGGGAGTAAACAGTGAGGTCATTAAGGTATATGAGAACAAATTTGTCTTTCAATCCTACAAAAGCTAAGTCCATGGCTCTCTGAAAAGTGGCCCCAACATTCATCAGCCCAAATGGCATTTTGGCATTCATGAAGGTGCCCCATGGAGTGGTAAATGTAGTCTTTTCTTGGTCATCGGGGTGCACAACAACTTGGTTGTATCCAGAGAAACCATCCAGGAATGACATGACACTAGCCCCTAAGACTCTTTGTAACAGGTGCTCCATCTTGGGTAATGGATAGTTGTCTTTTTTGGAGCATTTTTTCAGGTTTCTAAAATCCACACATAACCTAATATCCTCGTTCTTCTTCCTTGCCACCACTAAATTTGCAATCCATTTGGAATATCTGAGGGGAATTATGATTTTGTCTTTAAGGAGCTTTTGGATTTCTTTTTCAATTACAGGCAGTAGGAGAGGACTGATGGATCTCAACTTCTGTTTGAAAGGGATCGTGTCCTTCTCCAGGGGAATCCTGTGTTGGATGATATTAGTGTCATAGGTTTTTAGGTCACTGTATTCCTAGGAAAAGATATCAGCAAAATCTTTCAGCAGACTACAAAATTTGTACCTCTGATTAGCAGTTAGATCAGTGCAAAGATTTATGGATTTTGGATGACTTTGGCTACCTATGTTTTGCACTTGGACAGAAGGATCTTTCACCTTTTTGGCAGGTTTAAAAGGGACATCATTATGATCAAATATCTCCTCTAGGGGTACCAGACCTCGAGGTATATGATTACTAGGAAACTGAACAATGTTTCGATCACCTACTTTATCTTTTAACTTGAGCTTCTAAGATTCTTCCATATTTAGGATTTCTTGATCAATATGCATATCAAAAAATTCATCTACTACTTGGAGAAATTTACTAAGCTCATCATCATTCCCAAAGACCTTTCAAAATTTTGCATTATCAGGTAGAGATGGTATGTACTTGACCTAGACATCATAGCTCAGTCTGGGAGGCAAAGTGGGAATGAACATGCTTGCATAGACAACAAGGGATTCAGCCATATGGTTCATATCCCTAGGTATATATGAGAGTTGAAAAAACATGAAAGATTCCCTGAGTTTCCATACCCCATCTCTGTAAGCCTTCAGTTTGACATTCTTTGCTTGAAAAGTGTTGTTGACCTACTGTATGATAAGATCTGCATCTCCAAATATCTTTAGGCACATGATCCCTATTTCCTTGGAATCCTTCACTCTTAACAACAATGCTTCATATTCTTCTATATTGTTAGTAGTCTTAAAATCAAGTTTGTAAGACAGATGAATAGTCGCTTTCGATGGAGAAATCAAAACTACACCTGCACCTGCTGAGGCTTGAGTACTGGTCCCATCAAAAAATATACTTCAAACAGAGGTGGTTACTTCTTTAGGTTGCTGATACATGGGATTTCTAAGATGGATTGGAATTTGCTGGGAATCATCTATCTACAGAACACATGACCCAAAATCGGTGTCCACTGCATAGATACGATGGTTCACATAATTCTTTTCATTGCTTATGATGTAGGCAAGCTAATTCTCTCTATAAATCCTCTTGGTCTCCCCCCAAAACATTGGGATTGTAGCATATGTAAGATTCATTTGAACAGTACCACCCAGCCTTTTACTCCATGAGTGAGACAAGAGGAGACCAAAATTAGGCGAGATGTCAGCCACTACTATGTCGATCACTATGATTTTTGAAGGCAGTTGGGATAGGTTTACAACAAGGTCTTTGATGAGGCCTAGACATTTTACCTTCCTAGAGTCAAAAGAGAACAAGTCATGGTAGGGTTTTTTAATAATGAGGCCAATCTCACCCATTACTTCCTTTGGAATTAGGTTATGGGATGCTCCTAAGTCAAGCAAGCAGTTTTGAAGGATCTTTTCATGTATATTCAAGGAAATGTAGAAGGGTGGACAAGCCTCATATAACTATTCAATCATAGGGCCTAGGGTTACCATGGGTTTATCATCTTGCAGATTGACAAAGTCAGTATCTATGGGAATATTCGGTTGAAAGGATTTCAATATAGATGATTTGAAGGAATCATTCTTCGTTAGCTCTATTAATGGGAAAGGGATTTTCAATTTTTGAATTTTTGACTTCAGATTGAAGGAATACTACAGCTTTTTAGAAACCCTTACCTGCTGTGTTGGAGCTTTGAGTTGGACAGGATTAGGGGTTGATGGCTGTAATGGCTTTTGCTACTGTTTTGGAGTGGCAACCATCTTCTTTGGTGGAACAACAATATTCTTAGTGGGAGTAACATGCTACTTTGCAAGAACAACATTATTCTTAGGGGGACAAACAAGCCTAGACCTCAGATTGTAACCTCCTTGATCATCTGCCTGATACAATGCTTCTTCAGTGTTCTGCTCATTCATTAGGGCTTCCTCATATTCTGCTTGTGTTAAGAAAGAGTAATCAGCTTCATCCTCCATGCAGTTGATGTTTCCTTCTGCCTCTCCTTCTTCTTGAGTGAACTCTGGTTCTTCTTCTAGTACAACATTCTAAAAAGGAGCTCTGATTCTTTGATCCTCAACCTGATTCCTATCCCTTTGAAGGATATGAGCTGGTGGGTTATTTCTTTTGTAAGGGACAAAAATAGGGATTTTGGGAGAAAAATCATTTGTCCCTTTACCCCTCACATGTATTTTACTTCAGTCTTTAAGCCTATACATTTCAACAGTCAAACTATCCAACATTTTGTCCATTTTTTCAATTCTATTCGCTGATGAAGAAGCCCCAAGAGGATTTGTGGGTTGCTTCTTCCTATCTACTTTTCCCTTAACCTTCTGAGATGCAATGATGTTGGATTCAACTTCCAGGGAAGCATCCTACATGAGTGATAAGGAAGCATATCTTATTTCCCTTAGAAGAAGGGAGAACTCAGAGTCAAAGGCATTGGAATAAGTGATCTTGGTTGAGTTGTCAGTTGGCTTGATCTCAGCAGGGATCTTGTTGAACATCTTGTTAAATCTTTTGGTGAAGTTAGAAATAGACTCACCATTCTCTCTCTTGAGATTGCTAAACTCAGTGATATAATAAAGGTGGTCTCTTCTCTCTCCCCAGTGCTTCAATACCTGCTATTGATCCAGCAGGAAACTCTTTGAACCATTTCCTAGCCTGACCATCTAGAATTTGCACAAAAACCCTAGTCCACACATATTCTTATTCTATTTTTATGTTCTCAGCATAACTATAGAATGCCTCAAGGTGTTCTTCAGTTGTGAAATCTCCCTCTCCAGTAAATTTAGTCATGTATTTGAGATAATCTCCAGTAGGCATAGCAATGAAGGGGGCTAGGACAATTCAGAGGGGCATATCTAGCTACAAGGATCCCTTCCATTTTGGTTAGAGGGGAAGCCATTTTGGATGTGGGTGTGGAAAGGGAATAAGGAGATACATGACTGGTGTGGGTGGTAGCTGATAGAGTATTCAGGGTGGATTTATCTTAGTGGAGTCTCCAGGGATTGGATCTTCACAAGCAGTAGTGCTTGAAGATCCCTCAACCCTAAAATTTAAAGAAGATGGAAATGGAGGTCTATTTGATATAATAGAATAAATATCTCTTGAAATACCCGATGTAGCTCCCTTTGCAGCTTTGGAGGTCTACCTTAGGGAATCCCTAGCTCTTCTTAGAATCTCTTCTTGATCTGAAATAGGTGTTACTGGTGGCCCTTGAGGGTTTTCTCTAGTACTTGGTCTTCTAGAAGCCACCTTATTACAATGGAGTTGCTAGATAGATGATTAAAAACAGAATAGTGTCCATAATTTGTCTATCATCAAAGTAGGATCTATATCGTCTCCTGGGGAAGCTGAGTTTCAATCTCCTCTCCTCGGAAACGACGCCAATATTTTAGCACTCCAGGAAACTCCTCTATGTTGCAGCTCGAGGATGTCTGGTAACTTAAATGTTTTTAATGGTTTTTATAAATGGATTAATTTATATGACCAACAAGACCTAATTCACTCAATACATGCATATAACTCAATCAAATAGATAAGGCTTCTAACTACCAATGTTTAGAGGTTTGATAATAAGGTGGATAAATGGAGAACTTACTATGCTGGCATATTCATATATAAAGAAATCACATATGAATGACTAATCATAACAAGGAAACGTACTTGCAATTTAACTCATCAACATGCAGATAGGATGACAGCTATTAGATATTAGATAAAATGAATAAACCTGAATAAGACATTCAAGCACAAGTACAGAACAGAAAAGATATGGAAGCTAAACATATAATAGCAAAAGATCTTATATTAAATGATGAATAACATCAAAAGCTTGATAACAATAAGGGTTTGAAGGTCCCTGAAGTCAAACGTTTGCTTCAACATAAGTCTTAGGCTTTATATCCTTTACAAGAATATTTAGATCCTGAAAAGTTGGATCTAATTTACTAAAAATAGATAAAAATAATGTTTTTTGCAAAATTAGGTCAAAAACCCTAATTTTAAGTACTAGTCTATTTAACTCCAACACTTGTTCACTCATTGAAATATTTGATAACTACAGTGATTACTGAAGTAGAGCTATAACCTGTTATCTGATAGATAAGCCATGGTTGGTAAAAAACAGGTAGGGTTTATGACCCATTTCTCCTTTATCTCATTGTTAGATTTTTATCATTTAAGGTAACATTAACTTAGGATCTTAACTGAGAGAATAACAAGCAGAACAATAAAACACATGAGACATTGAACTCAAAGATTTTCCTCAGGGAAACCATAAAGGATAAAACCCCGCAAATTCCTCAGAGATAGAATTAGCACCAATAGAAAATCCCCAAAAACAGTAAGATGATATCCCGATAGAAGTAGCCTCTTTCTCTCCATCCCCATCAACTTCTTCTTCCTCAGCTATGCGCTGCAACTGAGTGTGGGTGAGTGTGTGATAAATAGAGAGGATCACTCTCTATTTATACTAATTCCTGACTTGAAAATGACTCATTAGGGATGACTTCTCTGGGAGAGTCTAATATCCCTAGGGCCCCGCAACTGTGGGGACTTTAACCCTTGAACAATAGGAGGGTTACCCACAATGAATTGACATGACTTGTTTACATTATAGAACCTCCCGATAGGAACATTAGGGAATGACATGACTCAATTACATTATAGATACTTCCTGGAATAAACATCAGGGTTCAATACATGAGATATACAAGTGAATATATTCCTAAGTTACAAATACATCAACACTCCCTCTTAACTAGGAAGGTATTCTTTCGACATAATTTTCAGCATTGGTCTTCTTCTCTGTATCGACTGGATCATCTCGTCATCTTCATCTTCAAGTTATATACATCTTCAAGTCTTCTTCATATTCAAGTCATCTTCATCTTCGGGTCTTCTTCATCTTCAAATCATCTTCATCTTCAAGTCTTGTTCATCTTCAAGTCTTCTTCATCTTCAAGTCATCTTCATCTTCAAGTCTTCTTCATCACGAGATCTGGGTCATCACTAGATCTGGATCATCACGATTGGATCATCATCAATATATCATCATCAAATATAGATCATCACTTGATCTAAATCATCATCAAGTCTGGATCATCATCATCGGTGCTATCTCAGAATGGTGCTATCTCTTGATTCTTCTCGTCATAGGAATTTATACAGAGCCAACCCTTTTTCATGTTGGTTATAGGCCTAGCCTTCATGTAGGTCTTCTTCAACACTTATATCTGACCCTAAGTCAGAATCATCGACCCAGCTCTTACATCTAACTTCATCTTCTCAAAAAGGCATGCCCAACACTCACATCTAACCTCATCTTGTCAGAAAGGCCCAGCACTCACATTTGACAATGTGTAAACACATCACAACAGAATGGCTCAGCACTTATATCCGATCATGTGTGAACACACCACATCGAAAGGGATTTGCACTTACATCTGACCATGTGTGAACACACCACATTAGAAGGGCTCTACACTTACATCTGACCATGTGCGAACAGACCGCATCAGAAGGGCTCTGCACTTACATCCGACCATGTGCAAACACACCACATCAAAAGGGCACTGTACTTACATCTGACCATGTGTAAACACATCACACTAGAATGGCTCTTAGTTCTAGAATGAGGATTCCTAGTAACTGACCAGATGCCTCCATTCTCCCAGAGAATGGCATCTCAGCACCAAGCTGAGTATCCTGGTAACTGAACAGGTGCCTCCATTCCAAGAATGGCATTCAACACTTATATCTGATCATGTAGGAACCAATCCTATAGTCACATTAGAATGGCTCAGAACTCACATCTAACATGGAAGGAACCCAATCCTCTCACCATGATGGAATGACTCAGCCCTTACATCTGACCATGGAAGGAACCTAATCCTCTCACCATGTTAGAATGGCTCTAGTTCTCATCATTTCCCCTTTGAGGGAAAATCAATCTCAAGAACACCAAGCTTCTCCCTAAAGTACTCAAACTTCACTCTGGCCAATGGCTTCATCAACACATCAGCTATCTGTTCATCTATAGAAACATACTGGAGCTTCACTGCTCCTCTCTGCACCATATCCCTGATATAGTGATACTTGATCTTGATATGATTCGACTTGTCATGGAACACCAGGTTCTTTGACAGCTTCACACAACTTTGGTTGTCGTAATATATACAAGTAGCATCCAACTGGAGATCAAATAAATTAGACAGTAGCTTTCTCAGCCACACTACCTCAGAACTAGCTGAACAAGCTGTGACATACTCTACTTCAGCTGTACTCAGTGCCACATGGGACTGCTTCCTACTAAACCAAGAGATCACACTTAATCCCATACTGAAGCAGCATCCTAAAGTGCTCTTCCTATCGATGGAATTGCCTACCCAATCTGAATCAACATAACACTCCAGGTTAATATTATAATTCACCTTGTACTTGAGCCCATAATCAACTGTACCCTTCAGGTACCTCAAAATATTCTTTGCAGCAATCAAGTGAACATGTCTCAGATCTGTTAGGAACTGGCTCAAGGTGTTCACAGCAAAGCAAATATCTGGTCTCATGTTCATAGGGTATATCAAGGACCCAATCATCTAATGATACATCGTAGCATCAACCACTTCTGATGAAGCATCACTCAATAGCTTCAGGTTCGATGCCATAGGTGTGGTTATGGCCTTGTAGTCCATCATCCCAAACCTCTTCAAGATCTCTATTGCATACTTCCCTTGTCCGAGGAAGATTCCATCCATATTCTGCCACAACTCCATGCCTATAAAATAGTGCATCATACCCAAGTCTTTCATTTCAAACTCAACAGCAAGCTTTCTCTTCGTATCCACAATCAACCCATCCATACCTGTTACAAATAGATCATCCACATATAGTAGGAGTATCACTGGGTTACCTTTTTCAACTTTGTAGTAAAGGTTGGAATCTGCTTTACTTTTGGTAAAGCCCAAACTTGATAGAAAACCATCAATTCTTCCATACGATGTCCTGGGTGCCTGTTTCAAACTGTACAGGGATTTCTTCAATCTACACACATGAGGCTCCATGTCATGTGTCTCAAAACCAAGTGGTTGCTCTACATACACTTCCTCTTCTACTACACCATTCAAGAAAGTAGTCTTGACATCCATCTAGTGTATCTTCCATTTCATCACTATAGCTAGAACAAGTACTGATATGATGGAAGTGTATATGGCTACAAGTGCAAAAGTTTCTTCATAGTCTATTCCTTCTTTCAGGGAGAAGCCACGAGCCACTGATCTTTCTTTATATTTCTCTATGATGCCATCTGCAGCATGCTTGATCTTGTAGATCCATTTGGAAGTTACAATGGATTTCCCCTATGGTCTTGGGACAACATCCCTAACATCATTCTTCATGATTGATTAATACTCTTTGATCATAGCATCCTTCCATTCTTTTCTTTCTACTACTTCTTCATAGTTGCAAGGTTCTTTATCAATAATGTCACTTAGCAGGGCTACATAACTGGAGCAGGACCTAGTTCTCTTCCTTCCTCTATGTGATTCTTCTGAAGATCCATATCTTTATGCACCTTGGATAATTTCATGTACCCCAGCAGGTTTCCTCTTGTGAGGATTCTTCTCCTGAGGTGGATCCATAATTTCTTGAGGTTCTTCTAATTCTCGATCCTCTTCTTGAATTTCTTCGTTCATGGTTGTATCATGAATTCTGGGTGCTTCTGTTTCTTCAGGTTCTTCATCCAGTCTCTTCTTGGATTTGATGTAGGCTGAATCTTCATTAAATCTTACATCCCTGCTGATGTCGATCTTCTTGAATCCTGGGAAGTATATTCTGTAAGCCTTTTAGATTTCAAAGTATCCCACAAATGTACCCTTCTTTCCTGAAGGATCGAACGTTGTCCTCTTTTCTTTCAGAATATGTATGTATACAGGACAACTGAATATTCTGAGATGGATGACTTCTGGTTTCTTGTTGCAGAAGACTTCTTCAGGTGTCTTGTTCTTGAGTACTCTATGTGGAGCACGGTTCTGTACATATACCATTGTTTTGGCAGCTTCTTCCCATAGATGCATGGGAAGATCTTGATCATGAAGCATGTCCCTTGTTGCTTCCATGATCGTTCTATTATTTCTTTCTGTAATCCCATTCTGTTGTGGATTATATGGATTGGATAACTCCCTCTTAATCCTTGAGTCTTTGCATAGCTCTTTGAATTCATTTGATGTGAATTCTCCACCATTATCTAATCGAAAGGTCTTGATCTTCTTTTCTATGTGGTTCTCGATCAGGGCTTTGAATTCCTTGAACTTGCTGAATACTTCATCTTTGTTCTTCATAAAGTATATCCATGTCTTTCTAGAAAAATCACCAATAAAAGAAACATAGTATACATGCCCACTTAATGAACTAGATGACAATGGAACACATACATCAGAGTGGATGATTTCCAAGATTCCTTTTGCCTTGCTCTCGCTACTTGGAAATGTCTTCTTTATGTTCTTCCCTTTCGCACATCCTTTGCATACACCTTCATGTTTTGTCTGCATTTCTGGGAGACCTCCAACAACTTTTCTTGCAAATGGTAGTGCTTTGTAATACACATGTGCAGGCCTTCTATTCCAAAGCTCATTGGGTTCTACCGAGTCATGAACCAAATATTGTTCTGATTGGCCCTTCAATTTGTATAGTCCTCCTTCTTGTTCCCCAATTACTACTGCATCATAAAAAGACTTTCCCTTTGGCCACATGAAGACTTGGCCATCTACAAATGCAACCCTCATGCCTTTTGCATCTAATGTAGATATGGAGAGGAGGTTCTTCTTTAGTCTAGGTACAAACAATACATCTTTCATCTTGATAGAATCTCCATAGTCTAGCTTATATGAAGATTCACCACTACCTTTTATTGGATACTGGTAGTCATCTCCAAGTTTCACCTTGTGAGGTGATTCATGTTTAGATAGTTTCACAAAGGATTCCTTCAATTTTGTCATATGTTTGGAAGCACCACTATCTATAAGCCAATCATTGCTGCCATGTGTGATAGTTCCCATGAGAGCAGAAATCAAAACATATTCTTCATCACTTGAAGAATCATCACCGTCTTGTCTAGTTCTCTTTGTGAAATGTTCATCATCCTCTGTAGCATGAGCATGATGTCTTCTCTTGTTTCCCTTCTTCTTGTGAGAGCTACTTTTGTTTCTAGGACAATCTCTAGCAAAGTGTCCTGTTTCATCAAATGTATAGAAAATGTACTTAGACATATCTCTAGGATTTCTAAAGTTACTCTTTTGGTGAGATTGCTTACCTCTGTGGTGGCTAGTTCTAGATTTCTTGGATTGTACTGTGAGATCTTGATCTTCACTTCCCATATTTTCTTCTCGAGTTGCTATCCAAGCTTCTTCTTGAGAGCATTCTTCCCATAGTCTACTAAACTTGAATAGCTTCTTTCTGGCACATATCCCTTGAATGAAAGAGTCCCATGTCCTAGGAAGACCATTCAAGGTGGTCATTACAATCTCTACATTCTCCACTTCTTCATCCACTGCTTCAAGTTGTTCTTTGATCTGGGAGACCCTTGTGAAGTATGACTATATGGTCTCCGCATTCTGGATCTTGACATTATTAAACTAGTTCCTAAAGGTCATCTTCTAGTTTATGTTCTTTCCTTCAAACAGTTTGGTTAGGGAATCAAACATAGCTTTAGGTGTATTTAGGGAGGACACCTGTGGTATGCGGTGAGCCTTGATTGAATCAGCAATAATCCTCTTAGCCATAACCAACATCTTCTTGTGTAAGGCCTTAGCCTCATCTCCCTCTGGAACTGGAATCTCCTCATTGGAATAGGAGTCCAACTCATTTTCTTCCAGGACCAGGGAGATCCTATACTTCCAGGCTCAAAAGTTATCATATCCCTCAAGCTTTTCATAAATCTTGGTATGATGAGACATCTTAACAAAGAACCTAAAATGGAAATACAAAATATTTAGATCTTACCAGGTTAAGATGTCGTATCTAGATCTGGAGCTGAATTTCTGCAAAGCTGGTTAAGGAGCAGAGTAGGGTTGACTTTCTCGAAGTTCTATCGAACCAAGAGCTTTGATCTTGATATATAAAATTTGATTTTGAGGAGGAGATCAATCCAGGCCTGGGCTCACTCAAAAATTCCACTTCTGTTGAAAGCCCTAATTTTTGGCAGTAGTGTCATGTTAAAAATTGAAAATGCTCGGAATCAAATTCTACTTCGACAGAAAGATGCGCCCTAGGGAGGAGAGTCAGTCCAACCTTCTTTTGCTAAAAATTTGTGGAGAGAGATCCAAAAAGTAGGAAGCCCTAGTTTTCACAGCTGCACAATGTATTCTTCTTAGGTTATCTCTGATACCATGTTGGATTTTTATCATTTAAGATAGAATTAACTTAGGATATTAACTGAGAGAATAACAAGCACAGCAATCAAACACATGAGACAATGAACACAAATATTTTCCTTGGGAAAACCATAAAGGAGAAAACCCCGCAAGTTCCTCAGAGATAGAATCAGCACCAATAACAAAGCCCCAAAAACAATAAGATGATATCCCGATAGTAGTAGCCTCTTTCTCTCTAGCCCCAACAACTTCTTATTCCTCATCTATGTGCTACAACTGAGTGTGAGTGAGTGTGTGATAAATAGAGAGGCTCACTCTCTATTTATACTAATTCTCGACTTGAAAATGACTCACTAGGGCCAACTTCTCAGGAGAGTCTAATAACCCTAGGGCCCTGCAACTGCGAGAAATTTAACCCTTGAACAATAAGAGGGTTACCCACAATGACTTGACATGAATTGTTTACATTATAGAACCTCCCGATAGGAACATCAGGGCATGACATGACTCAATTATATTACATATACTTATCGGAATAAACATCGGGGTACAATACATGAAATATAATAGTGAATACATTCCAAAGTTACAAATACATCAACACGCACCCTCAAAACTGGAACAGAACCCCTCCACTGATGCTTTTCATCAATTTTTAGCTTTATAATTCATCCCTGAGGTAGTTGTATCCTCCAAAATTGGTTCTGTGTGTCAAAATATCTTTCTACTCCCCTTTTTGCTTTCAGTGGTTAAGGAAGTAGAAACCTTGGTCTATTAGCTGCCGAAAGATCTGGTTTCGGTGGCTAATGAACCGTTGCTATGTCTGCCTAAGCCACCAAAAGATCTGTTTTTGCAAAATTTTGATCAGCCTTCCAATCATCCTTTTTCATCTTTGCTCCTTTTCTTCTGGTACTTCTTCCACCTATATAGGGTTTGACAAAGCAGTAATGTAACACCTTAGTTTTGTCCCCGTTGCATTAGATGTATATGATGTGTATATTGTAATGATCATGGTGTGGAGCTAAAGGCCAAGGCCCCACCATTGATCGGTTATGCTATGTTTTGGATTTAAAATTTGTCACCGATGGTATATCGGGGCATGCAGCATACGTTATGCATTTATCATCATGTAAATATGCATCTATAATTAAAATGAACACAACCAGCTACGATCGCGGAAACTAAAATGAAAGGGGCATGATTTTCACAAGGATAAGAATGTGGGGGGAATTTTCAAACCTTGGCCAATAAGGGAAAATACCCATGTCTCTTCTTTCTTTACTTTACCCAACCACTTTCATTGAAGAATTGTTGCTGGTGGTTGAGGCAGTTAATTTTTTTGGGAGTGGGGTGACAGGACTATCAGTCCTCACCCACACGTACACTCCACCACAGCGGTTGACTTCACAATGGAAGAAACCACCATCCACACTCACGCGGGTCTTCCACTCTCTCCACGGTAGTGCTGAAGCTCTCACACACTTTCAATCTGCATTCTCCATTTCCTGTTGTTTTGTTCATCCTCACGCAGGAGTAGAGGTCTGTTCATTCCTCACAGTGGTACGTTCATCCATGCACAGAGGCAGAGACGTTCATCTTCACGCAGGAGTGGAATTCTCATTCTCTCTCTCACGCACAAAACCTTCTGGGTTTTACCCACGTAGTTTTCCCCTGCGGATTTGTGGATGATGTGGTCGTATCCACTCCCCACCGACTGATTGTGGGTTTTGCATTATTGTTCATGCTCACCCACAGGCTGGGAGACTCTAAATTTATTCCCTAGCGTGGTCTGTGTAAGTCTTCCGATAGATCCATTGCCTGGGACGTGCTGTTGTCTCCCCACGTTTGTTGGTATTGTAGGTTGATACATTTTGGGACTGTTGTTTTCCCCATGCTGTAAGCCGTGTTGTTGCTATGCTTTGAGGCTACTGTGTATTTTTTGGAATCGTTTTCCCTTGTCTTAAGCTGTAACAACATATTAATTTCCTGAGTGCAATGGTTGGTCTTCGGACTGCATTAGGAGTAGGGATGGGGGCTTAGTTTTGCTTGATAAACCTGGTGGCTGGAAACCACACAGACAGAGCTAGAGGGCTGGCTTTCTTCTCCACATCCCCTTAATAGCACTGGAAGGGAATGCAGGGCCTGAGGGACTATGTAGCAAAGAAGGGACTGATTCCTTGTGTTGGGTGTGTGTGGGTGTCTTAGAAGTCAAGCTAGTTCTGGTGTAGGTGTTCTTGGCTCTGCATTGAGCTCATCAGCTTAGCATTTAGCCTTTCCCAACTCCTTGATGGCCTGATAAACCCAACTGTGTTGGCTTGGCTGTGTTTTGTATACCCTTGGCTATGTGTAAGCCTGCTAGTTCCCTTATTCCTTAGAGAATCATGCCCAGCTTAGGGGTGGCAGTGCTGTTGAGAGATTAAGGAGCACGTTGGCCTATGGTTGGGTGGAACATTGCAGCGACGTAGCTGGTTGTGGAAAAACTTCTCCATAAAGATAAGTGATCTTGTCCATTTTTACTTCTGCAACCATATTTACTGTTAATGACTATAATGGACATGTTGAATGAATGCTTGTATGAATGTATGATGTTTCCGCTATGTCTGATACATAATTGCATCTGTGCATGATAAATGTTCATGTGTGCATGTTTCTACTTCAATACGTTTGCTTCAGCATTCTGTTTTAGCATTTTTATGCATGTACATGTTCATGGGGCTCTTAGCCCGTGTGTTTGAAGCTTGTAGTCGTGTCCTCTTTGTTGGTCGGAGGCATGGGGATGTGACAGTATGGTATCAGAGAAATGTTGGCAACAATGGGCCTCTATGGGCCATCAAGGAGCAACTGATAGAGGTTGTATCTCATTCTGCCTAGCAGAAATCAGTGGATGACTGGAAAAATTTAAAATGGCCTAAGTGTTGACAGTCGGAGCACTTAGAGGTTCAGACTTCCATCGTAGCGGAAGGGATTGTGGAAGAGACTTCCACCGTAGAAGAAGCGGAAAGTGGAAGTCTGTCCAATAGAACGGTCGAAGAGAACCACAGAAAAATTTTGCCCAAGTGTTCTGCCATTGCGGAAGATTTAGCAGAAGGGACTTCCGCCGTTGCGGAAGCCAAAATCCCTAAGGCTTCCGATGATGAGGACCGCCGACACCGGAAAAGTTTGGAGAAAGACATGAAAAGTTGTCTAAGTGTTCCACATCGGAACAATTAATGGAGTTAACTTCTACCATTGTGGAAGAGTTAGGCGGAAGGACTTCAGCCGTTGGAGGAGTTAGGCGGAAGCCTGCCTGACGGAGAAGCCGTTGGAAGGAAACGTCGAAAGAAATAGTGGTTTGGCATTCCACCATTGTGGAAGCCAAAGTCATTAGCCAGCTGATGAGAAAGACCACTGACACTGCAGAAAGTTTAAAAATTATTCCAAGTAAACAGCCGCCGATCGGAAGGAAAATCGTTTCGTGAGCCTCCGTTTCAGAAGTGAAAGCATTAAGGCTTCCGATCCAAAAGGCCATCAACGCCTGAAGCTAAAAATTTCTTTAAGGAAGGAGCGGCCAATCGGAAGGGAAAGTGTTTCGAGAGCCGTTGTTATGGAAGTGAAAATCCTTAAGTCTTCCGATCAGAAATACTACCGACGCCGCTCGGAAGAGAAAGCGTTTTGTGAGCCACCATTGCAGAAGCGAAACCATTAAGTCTTTCGACGGGAGAGACCGCCGAAATGTCGAAGAAATTAGCGGTTCCCAGAGCCGCCGTTGCGGAAGAATTAGCGGTTCCAGGAGCCAATTCTATGGAAGAGATAAGGGAAGAGGAGCCGATTCTGTGGAAGAATAAATTGGGGAAAGAAACCCGATTGAACAAGGGAAAATTCAGCTGTTTTTCAGAGGAATTTTTAGTGGTTTTCAGTGGTTTTTCAGTGAAATTTCAGGGCTAATTAGTGAGAAAGTGGCAACAATCTTATGCACCAGATTGCATGAAAACCAATGATTTACAAACAAACAAACAAAAAAACGAGGGCGCTGCCCTCGGCCCGCGCTGCAGTGGCGGAAGCCACAAGGGGACAAGCCCCCTTGACCCCCGTCGTCCCCTTCAGACAGGCGTTCTTGAGGAAGAAAATTCTATGTTTGGGTTAACTTGTAATTTTATAATTTTTCCAGGAGAAGGTAAGTAATGCTAATTTATATTAATGTTATGTATCTAACAGTTTTGTTACTAACACGTCTGCAGAGTCATAGTCACCTTCCAGGGAAGTATTCCAGGTAGTGCAATTTGACAAGTAAGTGGTGGTTCAGTATGAGAACCCATGATGGGTATGATGCTCGGGGTTCTTATGAGCAAGCGCCAGATGCCATGGGAGAAAATGTTCATAATAGGAATGATGACATAGAGTCTAATGGAAGGAGATTCCAAGAGACACCGCCAGATGTTGCAGCTACCATGAGAAGCTTGATTAAAGCCCAGGAAGAGCAGCATCAGTTGAATGCTGCTATGTTGCAGAGTTTGACAGACTTACAAAGAAAGATAGACTCTGGATGAGGTACCGCAAGACCAGAAGGCAGTAAGAGCAGTACTAGGAGAAGGAGAAGGACTTCTAGTGGATCATCTGATTCGAAAGAATCTAGTGGGGATTCAAGCTCTTCTTCTCATAAAAGGAAAATAAAGAGACACCATAGGGATCACTCTCAAGATGAATTTAAGAAAGCTAAACCTCCTACATTTGATGGTGAGGTAAAGACTAGAAAAGAAGCTGAAGCTTGGCTTCTTGGGATAAAGAAGTACTTTCAAGTGCATGATTATTCAGGAAACATGAAGGCAAGAGTTGCTATAT
The DNA here is from genome assembly GCA_001517045.1 of Pseudotsuga menziesii. NCBI lineage: Eukaryota > Viridiplantae > Streptophyta > Pinopsida > Pinales > Pinaceae > Pseudotsuga > Pseudotsuga menziesii. Next base: position 74,657 of record LPNX010333147.1, read on the forward strand.
TCAATCTGAATGGAAGAGCATCCATTTGGTGGGAACACTTCACGCAGGTAAAGAGAATCAGTGAAAGAAAACTGAAGTGGAAACAATTCAAGAAGTATTTCAAGCAGAAATACCTATCTGACAGGTATTATGACGACAATATTAAGGAGTTCCATGAGTTGAGGTTGGGACAGAAAACCATGGAAGAGTATGCAAATAAGTTTTTGGAGCTATTGAGGTATGTCCGATACATCAAAGATGAAAAAGTAAAGGTCCAGTGTTTCCTGAGTGGATTACCTCAGTCTTACAAAGATAGAATTGAGTTTTATGAACCTAGAACTCTTGAAGAAGCAATAAGAAAAGCTAAGTATTGCTATGAGCAAAGAAAAGGTAAGCCAGATTACCATAAGGCATGGAGAGACAAGAAGAATGAGAAGTTCGACCAAAGGAAGAAAGGTTTCAAACCTTCTAGCTTCAAGAATCAGCAAAAGCAGCCGACTCAAGCTGCGAGTAAGCCAGTTGGAGTGACCGAAGAAAAGCCTAAGGATCCACAATAGAATAGAGGACCACTTCAATGATGGAAATGTGGAGGACCCCACATGCGCAGAAATTGTCCACTCGAGAATGAGAGTGCAAGGCCAGCTTATAACGTTCAAGAAGCAGAAACGGTGGGTCAAGTAGCAAGGGCAGTACCCAGGATTTATGCAGCACTGGAGGACCGCCAAGCAGATCACTAGTTAGCTGTGGTTGAAGTAGCAAGTAATATTATTGAGCAATCTGTTTCTATTTTGATTGACCCCGGTTCTACGCACAGTTACATTACTCCTAGAGTAGTGGAGAATTGTTCTTTTAAGAAAGTAAAGCATAGAAAGTCTTGATTAGTTCAGCTAGCTACTGGAACTAAGAGAAAGGTTAGTGAAGTGGTAGAGAAATGTCCATTGGTCATGAATGGATTGGTCACGTGTGTAGATCTGAATGTTCTACCGCTTGGTTCCTATGATGTTCTCATTGGAATGGATTGGTTAGAAGCTCACAGGGTGAAGCTTGATTGCTACAATAAGACTTTTGAATGCATGAATGAAGAAGGAAACCTAGTAGTTATGAAAGGCATTCCAAAGGTGATTTCAGTGAGGTAGGTTTCAACAATGCAGTTAAAGAATTTCTATAGGAAGGGTTTCCAATTGTATGTAGCTCATAGTTTGGAGGAAAAGAGAGATGAAACTCCTCGGTTGGAGGACTATCAGGTGTTACAGGAATTCAGGGATGTGTTTCCTGATGAGATTCCAGGGCTTCCTCCAAAAAGGGACATTGACTTCACAATTGAACTTGTGCAAGGAGCAACACCAGTGTCCAAGGCACCCTACAGGATGAGTACACCGGAGATGCTAGAGTTGAAGATGCAATTGCAAGAGCTGTTGGCAAAGAAGTATATCCGGCCGAGTGTGTCTCCTTGGGGAGCACCGGTTTTGTTTGTAAAGAAGAAAGATGGTACACTTAGGTTATGTATTGATTATAGACAATTGAACAAGGTTACAGTGAAGAATAAATATCCTTTGCCTAGGATTGATGACCTCTTTGATCAAATGAGAGGAGCAAAGGTGTTTTCTAAGATTGACTTGAGGTCTGGTTACCATCAAGTGAGGATCAAGGATGAAGACATTCATAAGACAGCCTTCAGGACAAGGTATGGGCATTATGAGTTTGTAGTGGTACCATTTGGTCTCACAAATGCACCAGGTACATTTATGTGCCTTATGAATAGTGTCTTCAGCAGGTATTTGGACAAGTTTGTTCTTGTTTTCCTTGATGACATTCTTGTTCACTCTAAGAATGAGAAAGAGCATGAAGAACATTTGAGATTGACATTGAATTTGCTTAGGGAGCATCAATTGTATGTGAAGCTAAGAAAGTGTGACTTCTATAGAGATAGAATTCAGTATTTGGGTCACATTATCTCAGAGGAGGGTATATCCGTGGACCTTGAAAAGATTGAAGCCATTATGAATTGGCCTACTCCAAGAAATGTGATAGATGTAAGATCTTTCATGGGGCTTGCAAGATACTACAGGAGATTCATTGAGGGATTATCCAAAGTTGCATATGCTATCACTTCTTTGCAAAAGAAGGGGATGAAGTTCAAATGGACATCAAGGGGATGAAAGCTTCCAGAGGCTGAAGAGTCTTCTCACCAGTGCACCAGTATTGAAGGTTGCAGATCCAGAGAAATATTTTGTGGTATGTACCGATGCATGCAGACAAGGGCTTGGAGGAGTCCTTATGCAAGAAAACCACGTGATATGTTATGAGTCTAGAAAGATGAAGGAACATGAGATGAACTATGCCACTCATGATCTATAGCTTGCAGCCATAGTACATGCTCTCAAGATGTGGAGACATTACTTGATGGGTGGAAGATTTGAGCTCAAAATAGATCACTGTGGATTGAAGTATTTGTTTGATCAGCCTACTCTGAATGCTAGGCAAGCAAGATGGCTGGAGTTTTTGTGTGAATTTGATTTTGAAATCAAGCACATAAAGGGAAAGGAGAATAAGGTAGCTGATGCACTCAGCAGGAAGGTGCAGGAAATGCATGTGGTATCTCTTAGTTTTTGCCAATCAGATTTGAGGCAACAGATTGTTAGTCATGTTGCTAGAGATGAATTGTATGAGCAGGTCAAAGACAAGTTGCAGTGGCAAAGTCTTGAGAAAAGGTATGAGGGATATAAATTGGAAGGAGATGGACTCCTCACTTATAAAGGCAGAATTTATTCCAGATGTAGCAGATTTGAGGAGAGTTGTTATGGATGAGACCCATCAAGCTCCGTACTCTGGTCACCCAGGATATCAGAAGACAATTGCTAAAGATAGAAAGCAATACTTTTGGCCATGAATGAAAAAGGATATGGCCAAGTACATTTCAAGGTGTATGAAATGTCAACAGGTAAAGGTTGAGCATCAACATCCAGCAGGTTTGTTACAGCCTTTGCCAGTTCTAGAATGGAAATGGGAAGTTATTTCCACGGATTTTATTACAGGATTTCCAACGACCTGGAGACAGCGTGATTCTATCATGGTTGTGGTAGACAAGTTGACTAAGGTAGCACATTTTATACCGGTTAAGTCTACGTATGAGACTGGCGACATTGCAAGGATCTTCATGAAGGAGATATTCAAATTGCATGGATTTCCTAAGGCAATAGTCTCTGACAAGGATGTCAAGTTCACTTCCAAATTTTGGAAGGGGTTGTTTGTAGATTTGGGTACAAAGCTAAACTTCAGCACTGCATACCATCCTCAAACAGATGGGCAGATAGAAAGAGTTAATCAGGTGCTTGAAGACATGCTTCGCATGTACGTAATGGACAAACCAACCAAGTGGGAAGATTACTTTTACTTGGTAGAGTTTGCTTATAACAATGGACATCAAGCATCCTTGGGGATGAGTCCGTATGAAGCTTTGTATGGAAGGAGGTGTAGGACACCAGTGACTTGGGATAATCCAGTGAACAGAGTTGTGGTTGGACCGGAATTGCTCAAGGAAATGGAGCAAGAGGTTGTGAAGATCGGGCAGAATCTGAAAGCAGCACAGGATAGGCAGAAAAGCTATGCAAATAAGCATAGGGTGAACAGGGAGTTCGGTGTTGGGGATCATGTTTACCTCAGAGTGAGGGCAAGGAAGAGTTCCTTGAAGCTTGGAAGTTGTGCCAAGTTGTCACCGAGATACTGTGGGCCATTTGAAGTGCTTGAAAGAATAGGGCCAGTTGCATATAGACTTGCATTTCCTGCTAGAACTAGAGCTCATAATGTTTTTCATGTTTCTTTGCTTAAGAGATATGTACATGATCCTAACCATGTGATAAATTGGGATGTGATTTAGGTGGAACCCGAGGGAGAGTTCTGAATCGAGCTAATGTGCATCATCGACAGGAAGGTCACCATGCTCCACAACTGAGCCATAGGTCAGGTGAAGGTGCAATGGGAGCACTATGGACCTGAAGAGGCCACTTGGGATCTAGAGGATGCCATGCGATTGGCACATCCATTTTTGTTCAATTTTGTGGAACACTGAGGCGATAACAGTGTAGCATTTTGTTCAATTTTGTAAAGAACTGAGGACAGTGCTATTGAAGGGGGAGGGGAATGTAACACCCTGGTTTTGACCCCATTGCATTAGATGTATATGATGTGTATATTGTAATGATCATGGTGTGGAGCTAAAGGCCAAGGCCCCACCATTGATCGGTTATGCTATGTTTTGGATTTAAAATTTTTCACCGATGGTATATCGGGGCATGCGGCATATGTTATGTGTTTATCATCATGTAAATATGCATCTATAATTAAAATGAACACAACCAGCTACGATCGCGGCAACTAAATCGAAAGGGGCATGATTTTCACAAGGATAAGGATGTGGGGGAAATTGTCAAACCTTGGCCAATAAGGGAAAATACCCATGTGTCTTATTTCTTTACTTTACCCAACCACTTTCATTGAAGAATTTCTGCTGGTGGTTGAGGCAGTTAATTGTTTTGGGAGTGGGCTGATAGGACTGTCAGTCCTCACCCACACGCACACTCCACCATAGTGGTTGACTTCACAATGGAAGAAACCACCGTCCACACTCACGCGGGTCTTCCACTCTCTCCACGGTAGTGCTGAAGCTCTCACGCACTTCCGATATGCATTCTCCATTGCCTGTCATTTTGTTCATCCTCACGCAGGAGCAAAGGTCTGTTCATTCCTCACGGTGGTACGTTCATCCACGTGTAGAGGCAGAGCTGTTCATCTTCATGCAGGAGTGGAATTCTCATTCTCTCTCTCACCCACAGAACCTTCTGGGTTTTACCCACGTAGTTTTCCCCTGTAGATTTGTGGATGATGTGGTCGTAACCATCCCCACTGGCTGATTGTGGGTTCTTCATTATTGTTCACGCTCACCCACAGGCTGGGAGACTGTAAATTTATTCCCCAGCGTGGTCTGTGTAAGTCTTCCGATAGATCCATTTCCTGGGATGTGCTATTGTCTCCCCACGTTTGTTGGTACTGTAGGTTGATACATTTTGGGACTGTTGTTTTCCCATGCTGTGAGCCATGTTGCTGCTACGCTTTGAGGCTGCGGTGGATTGTTTGGAATCGTTTTCCCCTGTCTTAAGTTGTAATAGCATATTAATTACCTGAGTGCAATGGTTGGTCTTTGGACTGCGTTGGGAGCAGGGATGGGGGCTTAGTTTTGCTTGATAAACCTGGTGGCTAGAAACCACACAGATAGAGCTAGAGGGCTGGATTTCTTCTCCACAACCCCTGAATAGCATTGGAAGGGAATGAAGGGCCTGAGGGACTATGTAACATATAAGGGAATGATTCCTTGTGTTAGGTGTGTGTGGGTGTCTTAGAAGTCAAGCTAGTTCTGGTGTAGGTGTTCTTGGCTCTGCATTGAGCTCACCAGCTTAGCATTTAGCCTTTCCCAACTCCTTGATGGCCTAATAAACCCAACTGTGTTGGCTTGGCTGTGTTTTGTATACTCTTGGCTATGTGTAAGCCTACTAGTTCCCTTATTCCTTAGAGAATCATGCCCAGCTCGGGGGTGGCAGCGCTGCTGAGAGATTAAGGAGCACGTTGGCCTATGGTTGGGTGGAACGTGGCAGCGACGTAGCTAGTTACAGAACGACTTCTCCATAAAGATAAGTGATCTTGTCCATTTTTACTTCTGCAACCATATTTACTGTTAATGACTATAATGGACATGTTGAATGAATGCTTGTATGAATGTATGATGTTTCCGCTATGTCTGATAGATAATTGCATCTGTGCATGATAAATGTTCATGTGTGCATGTTTCTACTTCAATACGTTTTCTTCAGCATTCTGTTTTATCATTTTTATGCATGTACATGTTCATGGGGCTCTTAGCCCGTGTGTTTGAAGCTTGTAGTCGTGTCCGCTTTGCCGGTCGGAGGCATGGGGACATGACAAGTAACATCATGAGCTGCCTCAAGACCCTGCAAGCTTGCTGCTTCCTCTGCAAGATGAGTTTGAGGGATAGGGTTTGAGTTTTTATTCTACAACCTCATCAGTCTGATAATTTTGTAGAGTCTGGAGTTGTCCTTCATTAGTCTCAGATTCCTTCTCTTCAACGGGACATACATCCCTCTCATTTCTAGAAGAGAATTGTGCAACTTAGCATTATTCTTGGTTAATATTTTATTATTTCTTTTTATCTCTCTATCTAAGATCTCCATTTCATGTATTTTCCCTAATAGCTGGTTGACTCTTTGTGACCTAGGCTTGCTTGAGGAAGTCTCTTCTATTGATTCATATTGACCTTCCCTTGGTGTTGGTGAGGGAAAATATTCTTGTTCTGTTACAACCTACTCTGTTAGGTCAACTTTCTGCTCCTTTTCTTCTTCTTCTTCTGAGTAGGGCAGGTTTAGTATATTTCCACTTTGTGCTGGGGCCTCCTTCTCTTTTCCACTGAAGTTTAGATTTATTTTGGCTTGGTTGGTTTTGGAAGTTGGAGAAGGTTGATCCACTATCACTGGTGAGATATCCCTCATCTTCCTATTTCCACTCTAGGGGGTGGTGGATTTATTTGAAGGGGACTTTCCTTTATCTTCTGGCTATAAGCTTATTTCAAACTCATTCCAGAATAAGAAATATGCCCATGCTATGTTTTTCCTTTGCAGCAATTCTTGGACAATGAGTTGTATCATGCCATGGTGAGATAACCTTCCTGCAATTTTAGTGGGCTGGGCCTTGACCTAGTGTGCCATCTTGGTTAGGCTCTTGTGGAGGTAGAAAGGTAGGTTTAAAGGGATTCTGCCTGTAAAATGGTTCTGTCAATTTGAAGTGATATATCATCACCCTATTATACCTGCCTTGATAGGTTATGTAAACCAAGATTACTTTCAATAATTGTTGCCACCTCTCCTCTAGCCAGGTGGATGGAATGCTTTTCTTCCATACTACATCTTTGTGTTCAAGTAAGTATGATCTGAATTCCACATTTTTAGTAATGGTGGTCTTAAACCATTTCTCCACAGTTCTTGGGAGTTCTACTACCTTTGCAATTAGGGTTTCATCAACTTGGAAATCTTATTTTTCTATTAATGCATTAGAGCCATCAAAAGAAAGAGCATATGCTTCTGCAACTTGCTGGTGTGAACCCTGGATTTTCTCATAGACCTTGCAACAGCCTACATCTTTGAATAATTTGAAAACTTCTAGATGTGACTCAAGATAGCTGATGTCCCCTAGTTCCTGTCTGAGGGTAGGTGCTCCTCCTTTCTTCATCTCTGTGCTGTGCTTCTCAGTACCTACAAAAAAAATAAAAATTTGAACTTTGTGAAGGAAATTAGTGCGTTGGTTTCAGGGATGGCCTTGAGCAATAAGGATGCATGCAAAGAATGTGGAGTGTACTGAATATATGGTGCTGATTTTGAGGGGTTAACCACTCGATTGGTACTTGAGTAAGATTATGGTGGATTTTGGTGATAACCACGAGATAGTCAGCATAGTAATCAATTTTAACTGGAACTTGATGCTTCATGGAGGTTTAACTACCATCATGGGACAAGTAGATGGAAGGCTAGGGTTTTGATCTCTATGAGTCACTTCATATCAATAACGACCTTTTATCCACCAACTTATGATTTGCTATAGTCCCCCTACCTTTTCTGTGGTTAGGTGCTAGATCATGATGTGCCTCATGCTGATAGCATTTGATTTTGATTGATAGCTAATTGTTTTTCCTTTTTTAGTCTTTTCGGTGGTTAAGGGAATCTAGGGTTTAATCAACAAGCTAGGATTTTCGGTGGCTAATGAACCGTTGGCATGTTCGCCCAAGCGACCGAAATCTTCCTTTATACAAAAATGTAATTAGTGAGATTTCGGTGGTTTAATGTATTCTTGAACCAATTGCTAAGCTGCCGAAAACTGGACTTTTCGGTGGCAAATGAACTGTTGGCGAGTTCACCTAAGTCACCAAAATCCCCCTTTCCAAGATTTTATTAAAAACATGATCAACAGGATTTCAGTGGTTAATGTGGTCCTTAGTTGAAACTATTAGCTACCGAAAGTTGAGCTTTTCGGTGGCTAATGAACTGTTGAGAAGTTTTCCTAAGCCACCAAAAGATAAAACTTCAAAATTTATTGAGAAACAGAACACCAAATATTCCAACTTTGTTAGTCACCCAAACATTTTTCATAATATGCTCTGAAATCTTCATCACTATGATAAAATAAATTGTCTGAGTGGACCTATTGAAAATTAATTTATTTAGGAGACAACACAGTCACCCACAGAAGATGAAAACATATATCCAAGGCTGAAACAAATATTTTTTTATTAAAACTAGAACAAAGCTTTACAAATAGTTTTTCCTCCCCCTCTCTTCAAAACCAAGGAGGTATTTATAAGATGATTACAATGGAGATTAGTTCAACCACCTCTTGCTAAAAATAGAGTTTCATTACTGCTGTAACAACTACCCACGAATTCAGAAAACAACCAACCACAATTTTTGGAAAAATTGGCTTTAAAGAACCATGATTATCTCTCAAATGGCTATGAATTTACCAAAAATTCCTTATGATGACAGAAATGGGCCTATTCTGCAAAAAACCCATGTGCCATAATTTTCAATTTCACTTCTGTTTTCCCAAAAATAAAGCCCAAAAATCAACTGTCTGTTTAAAACACATGGTCCGCATGGGCCTATAGATGAACGTTCTGGATGAACGTCTAGATGACCTGTAACCAAGATTTGTTCATAAATCCAGATTCTGAGTGGATTTTCTGCTAGTTTGTTGGCCAAATTGATGGTTGGGATCTATATTATTGAATTGTGGTTGAGTTCCATTGATTGGGTGCCCCATTCTCTCGTACATTCAATTCATGGTGCATGAGTCCATTTCCTGTGTGTGAGTTAATTCACGGGATGCATAAAACATTTACCATATATTAATCCATAACAAATAAAAAAAGATCATATGTTTAAAATAACATGAAGTGGCTTGTTTTATGGTCAATGCATGCATAATATATATGGTTTAATACTATATTCAAATTTTTAAAGAGAACGTGACTATGTTTCCAATCCACTTGTTTAATGTCAACAAATTTATTAATAGTATTATAACATTTACAATGTATTAATAGTTTGAAAACGATGTATTAATGTAAACAAATTTATTAATAGTTTGAAAATAATTATTATTCTATTTTTAACATTTAAAATATTCTCAATTTCATCATAGAGTCATGGTTTTTACTTGTTCATGCAGGATCAACAAGACTAGCAAGAAATGGAAGATAACGAGTAAGCCAAACCAGTAAACTAGCATGCGATCAAATCTAATTTAGAACTTAGGACTGAAAGAAGGGGCTGAATGGAGTGCAAAACGCCTATTATTTGAAAAATACTATATTTAATATATAAAAATAACACATTTGTCTTATTTTACATTTACTAGATTTTAATTAAAACAAAGTAAAAGACAACCTTATTGAATATAAATTTATTAAATTACGGTAAATAGGTCGGAAATTAATGTAAATAAGACCATTATAAAAGACAATTTCAAGGCCCAAAAGTAATCAGATGCACCAACACCATTGGAGTGTGCCTGCGACGGATAAGTTGGCTCTACGATGTAGGTATCCCTCCTGAACCCAAAGGTCACTACATCAAATGTGCATAAACCTAGAACATATCCTGAAAGATTGAATTGCATAGGGTTGGTAGGGCTTCCACATGAAGCAGGGAGATGAATATAAGAAAGGAATACTCTGATACCTTCATCAGGTGAGGGTAGAAAAATACAAATATCTCTTCCATATTTTGGGAGCCGAATGTGAAAATAATGGGGGTCGACGCTAAGGGTCATTTCCACTGCCGATGGAATAGTATCGTAGCATAAAGGACAGTGTGACTAGGATCTCCACATAAATGTCGTATCCAAAAACCATGTGACCACTCATGCTGTCACTAGGATACTTGATGGTGAAGTGTGTTGGGTTGCTGATGGGGTCATCGTCATGTTTGACTTTCCAGCTCTATATAAAGCACCATTTTCAGATCCATCAGGAGGCAAAGTCTTGGTGAATGTAGAATGAAATTTGAGAAGGTCGAGTGTCAATCCACTATAAATCCTTAAAGCTTTGAGGGAGGCCTGCGATGTTTTCTATGTTTGTGAAGTCAATTTTTTGGGGTGTTTTCTCGGTTGGTAAACCTTGGCCTAGAATCCCACTGTTCCTAAGTTCCCATGCAAGGGGAATGCCAACCATAATGGTAGGGACGTTCATTGTATTAGAAAATCCTTCTAGCATCATCGAGGTCATGACAAGGACATTCATCCCATTAGATGGACCTCCTGAGACTTGTGAGACTATTACTGTATTAATAGAAGGTTGTACCCCTGCAGGTGTTGTTCCTGGAATTTCCTATCCAATGAGCACCCCCCCAAATCCTTCGGACAAAGATACGGTCCCCATAATCTTAGAACGTGGTGACCATTTCTAGCGGCAACCCTTTGGAGCGGATGCTTGTATTGGAAGAGAAGGGGTCCAAATTCTTCATCACTGCCTTTGTGAGCTCCAAATGCCAACTTTATCTAGGGCGGTGATGAAGTCGAGATTGTTCCACACCATGCAATCTACAGAAGGATCCTCCCCCTATGAGGAAGGAAGTGTTATATTTTTATCATTCAAGCTAGCATTATATTAGGATATTTAACTGAGAGAATAACAAGCACAACAATCAAACACAAAAGACAATAGACACAAATATTTTCTTTGGGGAAACCATAAAGGAGAAAACCTCGCAACTTCCTCATAGATAGAATCAACACCAAAAGTAAAACCCGAAAACATAAAGATGATCTCCCGACAACAGTAGTCTCTCTCTCTGATCCCAGCTTCTTCTCTCTCACTCATGTGCCCCAGTTGAGTGAGTGTGTAATAAATATAGAGTCTCACTCTCTATTTATATTCTTTCATTCACTTAACCTTTAACTCTATTATGTAGGCTCGAGTAATCCTAACTCAGTTATGTAGGCTCGAGTAACCACAACTGGGGTACTAATGACTTGACTTATATTAACTCACCTAGGGCCGACTTCTCTAGGAGATTCTAATAGCCCTAGCACCCCACAACTATGGGGACTTTAACCCTTGATCAATAGGAGGGTTACCCATAATGACTTTACATGACTTGTTTACATTATTGAATCTCCTAATAGGAACATCGGGGCATGACATGACTCAAATACGTTACAGACACTTCCCAGAATAAACATTGGGGTACAATACATAAAATATACAAGTGAATACATTCGGAAGTTACAAATACATCAACACTCCCTCTTAACTAGGAAGGTATTCTCTCGACATAATTTATCGACACAAGTCTTCTTCTCTGTATCATCTGGATCATCATTGATTTCTCATCATATTCATATTCAAGTCATCTTCATCTGGATCTGGATCATCATTGGATCTAGATCATCATCACTAGATCTAGATCATCACTGGATCTGGATCATCATCACTAGATCCGGATCATCATCACTGGATCTAGATCATCACTTGATCTGGATCATCACTGCTAGATCATCATCACTAGATATGGATCATCACTCAATTTGGATCATCATCACTAGTGCTATCTCTTGATTATTCTCATCATAGGAATTTCTACAGAGCCAACCCTTTTTCATGCTGGTTGTAGGCCTATCCTCCATGTAGGTCTTCTTTAGGGCTTATATCTGACCCTAAGTTAGAATGGCCCACCCAGCACATGCATCTGACCATGAGAGGAGCACATCCAACACCATGTCAGAAAGGCACGCCCAACACTCACGTCTGACCATGGAAGGAACACATCCAAGAACCATGTCAGAAGGGCCCAACACTTACATTCACCAGCATGATAGGACACACCTACTATCATCTGTGAAAATGCACAACACTTACAATCACTAGCATGGTAGGACACACCTACTACCATATGTGAAAAGGCACAACACTCACAATCACCAGCATGATAGGACACACCTACTATCATCTGTGGAAAGGCTCAGCACTTACAACCACCAACATGATAGGACACACCTACTATCATCTATGGAAAGGCACATCACTTACAATCACCAGCATGGTAGGACACACCTACTACCATCTATGAAAAGGCACAGTACTCACATCCACTAGCATGATAGGACACACCTGTGTTGGGCTATAGAGCAGACCTGAGGTTTATACTTTAACTTCGCACCAACAAAAAGACCCACAGTGTTGGCCCTTTCGGCAACAACCTATGAACAGGTTGCAGTCTCACTCGAAACAGCTATGGGGTGCCACAGAATCAGGTTTCTGTAAGCAAAAGAGGGATATTACTGTACCTTTATCCTTAACAATAATTATTTATACAAAATAGAGCTCCGACATTTACTTAAATAACTTTGCAGTTAGATAAAAGAAGTTTCTTGCTTAACCCTTAACTGGGAATTCACAGCGAATTTAATATTTAATATTTATCCTACTTTAGCATTCACCTACTTATCAAAAGCATAAAACATAACAGAACACAAAATAGCCACCACAACACAAGATTTAACGTGGTTCACCCCCAGTGTAGGGGCTACGTCCACAGAACTGTGCTTTTATTCAACTTTTTACAAAACAACAGTTCTGATCTGTGCACTCAGCTGCAGATCCGTCCTTCAAGTCTAACTACGCACTTAACTGTAATTCCTTTCTTACAATATCTAAGCTGCACACTTAGCTGCAGTTCCTTTCTTACAAAATCTAAGCTGTGCACTCAGCTGCAGTTCCTTACAAAAACCCTCTGCGCACACAGCTGCAGAGGTCGTCCACGCACATAGTTGGGACTTGACCTTAAAACCAAAAATAGATCTAACTTCTTCGCATCATATGATCCTGATGTCATTAGATACCCTTGACATATTTACATGAGTGCCTATTTATATAAGTGCACTCTTACAAAATCATGGGCTTACCCTGAAATTTATGGGCAATTACAAAAAAGAGGGCTTTGACTCAACCCCGACACCCCTAAGACTATTTTGAGTCACAACTCCACTTACAAGCTTCCACAAAAATCGCGGAGTTACCAAAATTAAGGACCATTAAGGTGCGCACCCCAAAAGGACCCTAAGACTCACCAGTGTCCCGTCCCAGGACACTCTGCTGCTTATCTGGTGGAAGAATCTTGTTGGCAAAGATAGTGAACTACTTGTTGAGGCCACGCATGATATTGTCGGCTGCTTGTTCCTTCTCCACCAACTCTTGCAATGCTGCTACTGATGCTTCGCTAGCCTTTTCCTGTGCAAATGCATCATACTCCTTCAGAACTTTGAGCTAGCTGTCCGCAGCAGTATTCAACTCCAGGGCCTCGTTGACAAGGGGCTGCATAGAATTTTCCAGCAGTGTCACTTTCGTTCTGTATGACTCAATTTCCTGCTGGAGTTCCTTGCTTTGCTTTACCTTGAGAATTTTCTGCATAGGAGGCAGAGTCTTAATTTCCACTTTCACTGCATCCAGCTCTATCTGTCGCTACTTGATGGTTTCTTGCAGCTTTTCTACTTTTGGATTTTCCTGCAGTTTTGTCCAGGTGTCGATGCTTTCATCTAGTGGTTTTGCTGCACTGCTTACAATATCTGAGATATTTGTTGTTGAGGCCTGAATGTCTCTGCAACGCTGCTCCCTGACCTTTGGTGGGCTCTTCGGAGTGATATGAAGTTGAAGCTCCACAATCTGAGCCTCATGTTCTACTTTAATCTTTTCAATCTCGCTGCGAGACTGTTGTGCATAGTCTTTCAGCTTAGTAGTTCTTTGCTCTGGTTCTTCCTCAGCCTGTATGTCGAAGTCAGGAAGACTCCGACATGCCTCATCCAATACTTGCACCAGTGTATCCTGCTTACGTTCTGCATCCTTCTTCCTCTGCTCGGCTTCGTCAAACTGCCCTGCGAGCCTCTCACTCTGCTTCATGGTATTTTCCAACTGCATTTGTGAGTAGTGGTCTCGTGCTTAGATCTCCTTCATGATTGCTATTTGACAGAGATGTAGCTCCATCATAGACACCTTAGTGCAATCTATTTCGACTGTCATGCTCATCTCCAAGCGAGACGCTGCATCAGTTAATATGAGGGATGCACTTGGCACTTGTCCTCTGTTATCCCTGGCTAGCCATTGCCTTGCATCTGGATGCACACTTACTGGGGCTCTGCTTGCTGTAGCGCCAGTCGCTGATTTTTAAGCTAACTCCTTTAGCTCTGAGATTCACTGCGATACGTCGGTGAGCACATCGAGGTGTGTAGCTGTAAACTCTGACCATTTGTTGGTTAATACTTTTGTGGATTTTGTCAGGGCCTGATCAAGCTCTTCCATCGTCATAGTGGGCTCTTTGACAATATTTTTGTCCTTGGATCCCTTCGTTTTCTTTCTGGACTGAGGCTTGGTCACTTCTTCTGCCTCTGGAGACTTGCACTTATCTAGCCGGTTAGGGTCTGAGACGGTTTTGACCGATTCTTCTTCTTCTTCGTCAGCTCCGCTATCTCCACCCTAGTCACCTTCACTCTGCTGTGACTCACTTTGTTCTATACTATCCTCTAGTGGGTCTTACTGCTACATATGACTAGGGCCTACGCCCACATTGGTGACTGGAGGGACTGGAATGTTGGGCTTTGTCCTTGCATCCTTCATCCATTCAGTTGGCCATTGCTGAACTACTACGAGGATGTCTTCCTTGGCTACCACGTATGGCAACTTCCAGCATGCATGTTTCTTATCTGTGTGGGCTTGGATGAATACATTGTGCATGTCAGCCTTGAAGTTGGCCACTCCATCATACTAAGAGAATAGCTTATTACTGAGCCACAGTGTCTTTAGAATCTCATAAGAGATGCTCATCATATAAAAAGTGAACACATAGTTCGTCATCTGCTGGGATGATTTGTCCTGTGACACCCAAAGAGATGCGTACCTTGCTGAGCCAGGCATGTTTGGAGGCATAGCAACAAACTGTGCCTTGGTAGGTTCTTTCCATCCTACTAGTGTGATAAGGACTATCAACCATGAGTAGTGAAAGGGTCTACCTTTCTCCTGCGCATCGCGGACATCTTCTAGGAATTCTTTGGCAATGTACTCTGCCCATTTGTAAACGTAGCCTTCGGCATAGTTCGCAGCAATACTGACAATAGGGGCAGACACTTCATGTGGTCTGCACTTTCTCATCAATTTGTAGGCTAAGAGCTCATCTGCGAAGTGAATTTTTTGGTGCTGAATTGTCGAGGTTTGATACCCTCGCTTCCCTTTCGTCAGGTCGAAGCGGTCCTTCATGCTTTGAGGCCAGCTTTGTATCTTCATGTTTTGAAGGAAATTCGATCCCTGGATCAGGCCCTTCCTTTGGTAATCCTGTGATCTTATGAATGAGCTCGCCATTAATAGGAATTCTTTTGTCTCCTATCCATAGGTGCCCATCATGCACCAATGCCAATAGTTGATTGACTACCACAGTCACCTGTGTGCTGTGACTGAAGTGGGGAACATTTAGTATCTTCAATAAGCCAGCTTTCTCCAAGCCAGTAGCCCACTGTTTCACTTCTAGTAATGTCACTCCAGTCTCTGGATATTTGACGAAGTGCAGGTATGTTCCCGGTGCGAACTATGGAAACTTCCCACGATCATTCATATCATGGTTTGCATACTTAAGCCGATCGATTTTCCCTGTCATGGTTCTGATCAACTGCACACCCTGTGGTAGAGAAGGGGTGCGTAAAGTGAAATTAGCATTCTGCCAAGGTGGCTGAACTCCTGGTCGAATAGGCGAAAGATATGGTGGACGCTGCGAGGCAACATTCTCATCCCCTTCAGGTGGGATCTCTGCTGAACCAGATGGATTCATCTTGGGATCCTCTGGTGTTTGCCCTGATTTCTTGTGTCTGTCTTCATTCTGCTTAGAACATACTTCTAGTTTAAATTTCTTCCTGGTAGATCATGTCTGCATTGGTTGAGGCGGTGCTGGGGGATTTTCTTCATGGGGTACAAAGGTAGATGGATTTCTCATAAGGTTCTATAGACCCGTTTGTTCAAATTCTCTCAATAGTTCCTGAAGTTCGCGATCAGCTGACATGGACTCAATTGTAAGAGTCAAGGAAATGCGAAATGTGATTTTCGCAGGCCTACGTGTCTTCTTATAGAATCCATCGACCAAATCTGCCATAACTATGCATTGAAGACAGCAAATCTAACAGAGATCTTGTCCAAATGGTGCTAGATTTCCCAGGATCTCATTATTACGGGCAGTTAATGCAGTTAACGTACCGGTGCCGCCAAATCTGGTTTTTTTCAACGGTCGAATTTTAAGCTCCGACACATCTTTTTTCTTTGGCACAGCCACCAACTTTAGCTTCGGCACAATAGGGACCTTCGACACATCCTTATACCATGACAGAATTTCTTTGACAGCCTCACTGATTCCTACAGCGAGCATCTTATCTAGCTCCATCCTAACTTTTTCTTTATACTTAGAGTTCAGACTATAAGGGCACTGTTTCACAGGCTTCGCATTAGGTTTCAAAGGGATTTTTATCACTCCTATATCACTAAGGATACCTTTCATTTCGGAAAACTTTGTCGAAACTAAATCCTGATATTCATGGAGAAGTTGGGTCCCTTTTCTCACCATTTCTTCATCCCAATAATCTCCAATGGTAGCGTACTTGGGCTGTTCTTCTGATCCAATGTTTACTTTCCTTGTCTTCAAGGGCTAATTCACTTCAGGTGCTTTGACTATTGGCCCATGTATTGCAGTGTCCTTCTGACTCAGGAATGTTAATATTGCGTGGGTCATCATCCTCGTCAATTGCGAGGTTATAGCATTCTACTGCATTAGCCTCTTGTTCCTTCCAATCAGGTTGGTACTCTTCTATTTCTTTATCATCAAACACCTTAGTATGGATCATCCTAATAGCTGCGTCCAAAGCAGGACAAACCTCATTAATAGAAAATGTCAGCACAAAACTATCAACAAGACTATCCCAACTTACAGTACCATGGAGAAGCTCCACCTCCGCATACCAGTTCTTTGCTACAGGTTCCAGAGTGTGCACAAACCTATGTACCCATTCTTCACAAGGTACATGCTTCCATGCTTCATAACATTGCTCCAAATTTTCCTGAGTGCTAGTCTTACCATTAAATCTGCTTCACACTTCCTGAGGTTGATCCATGAATCTCAGGCGAAGGGACTTTTGACAAACTTCCCAACTATGAATGTACTTTTTATGACCATTCCACCATCTAGCAGCTGTGGCTCTAAATACTGAATCTAGAGTCTCCATTATCTGTGAATCTGGTACCTACTCTAAAAATTGCAAAATAAAATCTTCAGTGTCTGTCAAGCCATCAAAAATAGGTAAGACTCTTGTCTGTGAGCCAAGCCATCTGAGAGACTTCGTAATTCTTGCACATCAATGTCCATGTAGTTCATAAAGTCTATTATGCCAGTTCTCTAAGCCTTCATCTGAATCAGTCATGCAAGAACTGTCACACTTCCAATCCATTATACCTTCAGTAGTAGGGTTAACATAATCTTCTTCTTTAGCTGTGATGTTGTAGATATGATCCAAAACATCCTGATCTTCATCTCTGACTGGCTCTGTGTACCTTTCTCCTTGAGAAGGGTCCAAGGGTACTATGATTCTCAAGCCTTTTCCTTCAAAAGTCATCTGCCTGTTCTTAAGGTTGATTACTGTAGAATTCTCTATTGCCCATTCAATTCCTAGCAAGGCTAGATAGGGGTTGCTATCATCAATTATTTCAATGACTTCAAAATATGATAAGGTACTGACTCCATCAATGTCTACTAGGACATTAGGGAATCTTCCTAGTGGCACAATCTTCTGCTAATTGGCTAATCTCAACTATATGGGGGACCATTCAAGGGTAGGATTTCCCATTTGTTCCCATGTCTGCTTAGTTAGGACATTTACTTCTGATCCCAAGTCTAAAATGATGTCAGTCATGTCATACTCTCCTATCTGAGCATGCAATCTCATTTCTCTTCCAGTTATTCTAACTCTATTAACAATTTTTTCTTTACCAGAGCTTTGCTAAGGTTTGCAAGAAGTAATAACTTTCTGTAACTCATTTAAAGCATTCTGATTCCTTAAGATCTTCATACAACTCTGTAAAAATGATGACAGTGTACTTACTTTATCCATCGAAGCTTCTTGAGACTGTGACTGCTGTTGATGTTGTTACGCAGGTGCTACTGATGTGCTCGGATTAGCAAAGTATTTTTTGGCTTCCATAAATGTTTATTTTTCTCTTCCCACATCAAAGGTTGGGACTTTCTCAGGGGTCTTACGAACCCAAGCCTCGTCATGCTATTTTTCCTTAGTTTGCACTTGCGTCGTAGCTCCACTCCTTGTAACAACGTTAATGGCTGGGATAGATCTTTGCTCCATAGAAATCATCTGAATGTTCTGAGTAGGAGGGGCATTTATTTCTTGTATCTTGGATATCAACTACGGGCATTGCTCAATCACATGATCTACTGCTCTGCAGTATTGACATGTCGTAGTTGGGTTCTAACAGTCTCTAGCTACATGTCCTGCCTGATTATAGTTATAGAAAACAACCTAGCCTCGACCTCTTCCAGGAATACCACAACGAACATGACCTCCAAAACTACCTCGACCTGATGTACTACCCCGGTAACCATATCCATCATTACCTTGTGCATCGTTTTGTACCCTATAAGCATCATAGGTTCGCGCTCTCATAAGGTCAAAGCTTCGACACTCATCTTCGTTGTGTCCTACTGACTTACAGAACTTGCAATATGGATTCTTAGGTACTTGCACATATCTTTGTAGCAGATAGCAGTCTTCAAGTCGATGCTGACCAGTTGTTCTACAGATCTCACAATATAGAACATTAGGGTTAAATGGGTTTGGCGCACCAGTATTCAGGTAATTTATTAGTGCAGGACATTGTTCCTTATCATGACCTTCTGTCCTACATCGTGTACACCAAACCTCTTCATAAATAGATTTCCCCTTCTTCATGTCGTGAAGCTCCAAAGCCATTTTTGCTAACTGTGCTTGTATTTGGGCTATGCCAGAATTATCTTCGGCAGGAGCTGTCTCCAGTTTCATGGCAATCTCCAAAGCCTCTTGCTGATCAGCAACCTTCTGTTGCATGAGTGGAGTTCTGATATGAGGTAATAGGGCTGCAATGAACCATTCTTTATGCTGCGCTATTCCAATAGTGAAACTAACTTGATCTAGCAAAACTTTGAACCTCTGATTAAAGTCCCAAATTGATTCACCTCGCCTCTGTTGAATCTCTTTCAGTTCAGTTATACACCATGACTCTGATTTAGGCTTCTTGAACTCTTTGATCATTGCTGCTTTAATATCATCCAAGGAATGGTTCTGAGTGCTGGAAAACTTCATGAACCGGGTCAAATCCCGGTCTCTGAAAGAAGTAACCAGCTGCGCTCTTCTTATATATTGATCTATAATGTTCTTCGCAGTCCACATAGCTTCGTATAAGAACCAAAACTGTTCTGGATCCTCTGATCCAGTTCCTTTGAAGACTGGTAGTTTGATGTCATCATTCATATGGGCCATTTTAGATCTGGGGGGGGGGAGGGGTACTGGTAGTAGGCGGGGGGAACTTACTGGGGTAGACTGACCTGCGACAGGAATACTCGGGCTAGGGTTACTTTCAGACTATGACGGTTTCTCAGGGATAACAGATCTTCGTTGCGGGGTTGTAGGAGGGTTTCTAACAGAAGAGGTTTCTTCGGACTTAGAGTCTTCTTCGGTATTTTGACCTAGGGTACAGGATCCAAAATTTCTCTTGTATCTTTTACCACTTCGTAGCAAACCACTTTGCTCGTCGAAGTCACTTTCACTTCCAAACATAGGTTAGTGGAAACAACTCTAGCAATCAGATTCTATAAGAAATATACCTTTTTCAGCCAAGAGCATTTTAATTTTCAAACTAAATGAATTCAAGTACTTACCCCTTGGTCCTTTGAAAAATTGTCTTTCAGCTTCGCTAAAAAAGGTACTTCTGTTGATGGAAAACTCCATCACAAATGCTTTAAGGGTTCGCGTTGTTCAGAAATCAACAGCTCGTGATATCGTGTTGTTCACTCTTTTCAATATGTTAATTCTTGTGGGGTTCCAATCAGGAAACTGATCTTCCTTGAAGTTGGTCTTTCTTTCTGTCAACCTGGATAACCACTGGTGCAATTGTATGTGGATACTACCAAAGAAAATTTCGTAAATATCAGTGAAAACATACCTTTGTAAGAATTCGTCTGAGCTACAACGAGGATCTTTATTTTCTTGTTCAGCAAATTTCTGATAGGTAGCTTCAACCCAATCATCGATTTCTTTTACTGAGGGCCTCCAAAACATAGCCCTTCAGGTACAACGTAAATCCCTCTTGAAGTAGATCTGTTCAACTGGCAATGGAACTAATTTGTTGGGCTATAGGGCAGACCCGGGGTTTATACTTTAACTTCACACCAACAAAAAGACCCACAGTGTTGTCCCTTTCGGAAACAACCTGCGAACAGGTTGCAGTCTCACCCGAAACAACTATGGGGTGCCGCAGAATCAGGTTTCTGCAAGAAAAAGAGGGATATTACTGTACCTTTAGCCTTAACAACAATTATTTATACAAAATAGAGCTCCGATATTTACTTAAATAACTTTGCAGTTAGATAAAAGACGTTTCTTGCTTAACCCTTAACTGGGAATTCACAGCGAAGTTAATATTTAACAGTTATCTTACTTTAGCATTCACCTACTTATAAAAGCATAAAACATAACAGAATCAACACAAAAGAGCCACCACAACATAAGATTTAACGTGGTTCACCCCCAGTGTAGGGGCTACGTCCACAGAATTGCGCTTTTATTCAACCTTTTACAAAACAACAGTTCTGATCTACACACTTAACTACAGATCCATCCTTACAATCTCTAAGCTGCGCACTCAGCTGCAGTTCCTTTCTTACAAACTCTAAGCTGCGCACTCAGCTGCAGTTCCTTACAAAAACCCTCTGCGCACACAGTTGCAGATGTCGTCCACGCACATAGCTGGGACTTGACCTTAAAACAAAAAATAGATCTAACTTCTTCACATCATATGATCCTCATGTCATTAGATACCCTTGACATCTTTACATGAGTGCCTATTTATACAAGTGCACTCTTACAAAATCATGGGCTTACACCCGAAATTTATGGAAAATTACAAAAAAGAGGGCTTTGACTCAACCCCGACACCCCTAAGACTATTTTGAGTCGCAAATCCACTTACAAGCTTCCACAAAAACCGTGGAGTTACCAAAATTAAGGACAATTAAGGTACGTGCCCCAACACCCTGCTATCATCTATGGAAATGATCTACACTTACATCTGATCATGTGGGAACCAATCCCACAGTCACATCATAATGGCTCTCATCCCTAGGATAAGGATTCCGGTAACTGAACAGGTGCCTCCATTCTCCCATAGAATTCCCTTCAACACTTATATCTGATCATGTGGGAACACATCCCTCAATCACATCATAATGGCCCTCAACTGTAGGTTGAGTATTCCTGGTAATTGACCAGGTAGCTCCATTCATAGAATGGAATTTATCACTTATATATGATCATGTGAGAACACATCTCACAGTCACCTTAGAATGGATCGGCACTCACATCTGACCATGGAAGGAACCAATCCTCTCACCATGTCAGAATGGCTCACAGACTCATCACTTCCCCTTGGAGGGAACCTCGATCTGGAGAACAGCAAGCTTCTCCCTGAAGTACTCAAACTTCACTCTAGCTAATGGCTTGGTTAATAGATCATCTATCTGTTCGTTCATTGCAACATACTAGAGCTTCATTACTCCTCTCTGCACCATATACCTGATATAGTGATATTTGATCTCGTTATGCTTCAACTTGTCATGGAACACTGGGTTATCCGACAACTTCACACAAATCTGGTTATTGCAATATATACAAGTAGCATATAACTAGAGATCAAAAAAATTATACAGTAGCCTCATCATCCATACTTCCTCACAACTAGCTGAACAAGCTACGACATACTCTGCTTCAGCTATACTCAGTGCCACGTAGGACTACTTCCTACTAAACCAAGAGATCACACCCGATCCTGCTCTTTCTATCAATGACACTGCTTGCCCAATGCAAATCAACATAACCTTCCAGGTTAATCTTTTGATCAGCCTTATACTTAAGCCCATAATCAACCGTACCCTTTAGGTACCTCAGAATATGCTTTGCAGCAATCAAGTGAACATGTCTCGGATCTGTCAGGAACTGGTTCAAGGTCTTCCCAGCAAATCAAATATCTGGTCTCATATTTGTCAAGTACATCAAGGACCCAATCATCTAAAGATACATCATGGCATCAACCAACTCAGATGAAGCATCACTCAATAGCTTCGGGTCCGATGCCATAGGTGTGTTCATAGCCTTGCAGGCCATCATCTTGAACCTCTTTAGGATCTCTACTACATACTTCCCTTGTCCACAGCTCCATGCCTAGAATGCAGTGCATCATCCCCAAGTCCTTCATCTTGAACTCGGTAGCAAGTCTCCTTCTTGCAACTTTAATTAATTCCCATTTTCTATTAGGAACAAATCATCGACCTATAACAATATCATCACTGGTCTTCTAACTTCAACCTTGAAGCAAAGGTAAAGCCTAGAGTCATCAGTAATCTGTCCATCCTGTCATACCATGTCAAACCTTAGGATCTTCTGTAGTCACTCCCTCTGAAATGAAGCATCATACTCCCTATGTCTTTCATACTGAAACATTATGTACTAGAGTGACAAGTAGCTTCCACTGCTACTAACATTCTATGTATCCATCTAGGGTCACTGGATACCAAGATCCTCTATCTTGAACTTTTCAAATTTTCTTCTTGCTCCCATATGTGAGCTTGTCATCCTCTATAGAATTTCATCTTCAACCTTGTAGCAAAGGTTCATATCTTCATCAAGCTCCTCATGTATGCGTTATCCCATGGGTGTCTTCTAAGGTCGTACAAGGCCTTCCTTCATTTGCACACATGATTCTTACTGTTATGTGTCTTAACTTCTGGTGGCTGCAAATGTATCTTCTTAGTTTATGCCTTCTTTTTGTGAGAATCCTCATGCTATGAATCTTTCCTTGTATCCCACGATGTTTCCATCTACTGCATGATAGAACTACAAACTTCCCTTCACATATCGATACTGCATCCTAGACATCATTCTTCTTGAACTGGTACTCCCTTTCTTCTTGGTTACTTCTTCATAGTTGGAAGGTTCTACATCAATGATGTCACTGCATTCGTCATACTATTCTTCATCTTGAACTGTCGTCACTTGTTCTTTGGAACAAGTCTCATCCTTTCTTTTCTAGTAGGCGATTATGTATGCGATCTTTCCTACAAGTCAAATGCATTTGTATGGTTAGAAACATTTCATAAGGCATATTCATAATGGCAAATTCTTATGCATAAATATATGATCATACAACTATTTTAGCCAATACAACATTCATCCATATCTCATGGAAACTTTCTAGATGCCTTCCATCTCTACCAGGACAACATTGAGATTGTTCACTAATCCAATATGTCAGCAAAGAGGTTTCATTCTAGATAAGTAGCAATGGAGAGTTGTATAGCACCATGAGCTACTTACCCATTACATGCATATTATTAGTATACTATCATTAATGAAAACATTCTATCATGCATAATACATCAACTGGATATAAACAAATGCATAACAAAACAATATCATGAAATGATAATTGAATACTTATCTTAATTTGTTTCATGGGTAGACTCCTTCTTGAGCCTTCAGCTTCATCATCTTCTTCATTCATCATTTCTTATCCAAATGCTAAGATGGATAAGAGTTTCTTCAAGAATTGATTCCTTCGTATTCCTCATCGCTTGAGGGATCTTCTTTGGATGGTGAGAGCTTGATCTTTAGTTGTTCACATCTTCTCTTCTCTTATTATGAATTGAGCTTCTTCTTGTTCCTAGAGTCTGCTAAAAATAATCACTTCCTTCTGGCACACATTCCTTGCATGAATGAATCCCATGATCTTGGGAGGCCATTCAAGGTGGCTATCACCACTTCTACATCCTCCACTTTTTCTTATGCTGCTACAAGTTGTTCTTTGATTTGAGAGACCCTCGTAAAGTATGACTGTATGGTCTCTACATTCTGGATTTTTACATTCTTCAACTGTTTTCTCAAAGTCATATTCTGATTTATGTTCTTCCCTTCAAATAGCTTGGTCAAGGAATCAAAGATATTTGGTGTCTTTAGGGAAGAATCTTGTGGTACAATTTGATCCGTGATTGAATCAGCAATGATCTTCTTGGCCTTGACCAAGTTCTTCTTGTGTAAGGATTTTAGCCTCATCTCCCTCTGAAACTGGAACCTCTCTACTTATGTAGGTGTCCAACAATTTCCTTCAAGAACTAGCGACATTGCAACACCTTGGTTTTTGACCCCGTTGCATTAAATGTACATGATGTATATATTGTAATGATCATGGTGTGGAGCTAAAGGCCAAGGCCCCACCATTGATCGGTTATGCTATGTTTTGGATTTAAATTGTCACCGATGGTATATCAGGGCAAGCGGCATACATATTAAGTTTCAGCATCATGTAAATATGCATCTTTAATTAAAATGAACCCGACCAACTATGATCGCGGCAACTAAAATGAGAAGGGGCATGATTTTCACAAGGATAAGGGTGGGGAAAATGTCAAACCTTGGCCAATAAGGGAAAATACCGATGTGTCTTCTTTCTTTACCTTACCCAACCACCTCCATTGAAGAATGGTTGCTGGTGGTTGAGGCAGTTATTGTTTTGGGAGTGGGGTGACAGGACTGTCAATCCTCACCCACATGCACACTCCACCATGTTTGACTTCACAATGGCAAGAGAAACCTTCACACACTCTCCACTACACATGCCTCACGATTGTTTGTTCACCTCCACGCTTAGGATTTACCTGGTTTCACTCCCGCGGGCACATTCTCCTCTCCATGTCTGTGCTGAACACTCACGCATGTCCAATTCGCATCCTCTCTGTAGCCTGTTCATCCATGCACAAGCTGGGACCTGTTCATCTTTACGCATGAACCATTGTCCATTCATTATCCTCACGCACAGGAATTTCCTGGTTTTTCGACTAATGCAGCGAGCTGAGAGCCGTGCTCTTCCATCCATGATTTGCTGTGAAGGGCCATTCACGTTTTCGGCTATCTCGCAGACTGGTATGGTCTGTGTAATTATTTCGATGGATCCATTGCCTGGGACGTGCTATTGTCTCCCCATGTTTGTTGGTATTGTACGTTGATACATTTTGGGACTGTTGTTTTCCCCATGTTGTGAGCCGTGTTTGCTGCTATGTTTTGAGGATGTTGTGGATTGTTTGGAATTGTTTTCCCTATTAAGCTGTAATAGCTGATTGATTGCATGTGTGCAATGGTTGATCTTCGGACTAAGTTGGGAGCAAGGATGGGGGCTTGGTTTGCTTGATAAACCTGGTGTTTGGAAACCACACAGACATAGTTAGAGGGATGACTTTCTTCTCCACAACCCCTAAATAGCACTGGAAGGGAATGCAGGGCCTAAGGGACTGTGTAGTAGAGAAGGGACTGATTCCTTTTGTTGGGTGCGTGTGGGTGTCTTAGAAGTCAGGCTATTTCTGGTGTAGGTGTTCTTGGCTCTGTATTGAGCCCACCAGCTTAGAATTTAGCCTTTCCCCAACTCCTTGATGACCTGATAAACCCAATTGTGTTGGCTTGGCTGTGTTTTGTATATCCTTGGCTATGTGTAAGCCTGCTAGTTCCCTTATTCCTTGGTGAATCATGCCCGGCTCGGGGGTGGAAGTGTTGCTGAGAGATTAAGGAGCACGCTGGCCTACGGTTGGGTGGAATGTTGCAGCGACGTAGCTGGTTGCGGAGTGAAGTTTCCATAAGATAAGTGATTTTGCACATTTTTACTTCTGCAACTATATTTCAGTTAATGATAATGTTGAACATGTTGAATGAATGCTTGAATGAATGCACGTTAATTCCGTTGTGCAAGATACATAATTGTAGTTGTGAATGTTGAATAATTGCATCTGTGCATGATAAATATTCATGTGTGCTTAGTTTATAGCTATGTGTGATAAACAATGGCATTGGTGCATGTTTTATTTCAATGTATTTCCGTTCAGCATTCTGTTTCAACAATTTTGTGCATACGCATGTTCATGGGGCTCTTAGCCCAGATGGTTAACGCCATGGGTCGCGTCCTCTTCGCCGGTCGGAGGCATGGGGATGTGACAGACATCCTATACTTCCAATATTGGAAGTTTTCAGCCTCACCAAGCTTGTCATCAAGCTAATGTGATAGATCACTTTGAAATGAGAACCTCAAATGAAAATAGCAAAAGATTAGATCTTACCCATTTGAGGTGTCCGTCCTCGTTCTGTATTTGGCTGATCTAGGGTTTGTCAGAGAAACCCTAATTTTAAAAACTTGGAATATTTCAGATCTTATTGGATAAAAATATAGACCTATTCAAGGTGAGCTGTCCAATGTACTCCTTTTCTGAAAACAGTGGAGGGAAGTTCTTGGAATAGGAAGCCCTAGTTTTCCAATTTCTTTTGTAGAAATTCCTGATACTGTTTTTGTGGTATCTCTGCAATTACTATGCCTATATGTCTAAAAAATATCACTGAGGTAGATGCATCTATCCCTGTTCCAATACCATAGGTTTCATGAGAATTGGTTTCACCAATTGGGACTTATGATTGTTTTCCCAAGGTGACATGTTTTAGGACTATTCAGCATAGCAAAGTTGTACGGCTAGGCACATGTCACTGTTTCATCTTCGAGGTCTGAAACTTCTACCATAGAAATTAAAGTCCGTGCCCTTTGTGTAAAATCTTGAGAAATTTCATTTGGACCTTGGTAGCCCGAGATATAGCAATTCTCCCAAGCTGTCCTATTTAGGGATGAATCCTTGAAGAGGATGGAACCCTAACTTGGAGGAATCATATCTCCTAGAATATAGAGAATACAAGGCTGAAAATTGGACACAGTGTACATCAGGATTTTATATTCTACCTATGAAATTTTTGTACCCTTGAGACTTCTACAATCCTGAGATATAGTGAATTTACCAAAACGTATCAGTTTTAGTATTTAGGGTTTTTCCAGCTCTGGATCAAACTAGGATTTGACTTTCCCGGAGTTACACCCAACCAAAAATATCAACCCAGGTCTCTAAACTTAGATTTTGATGAGGAGAACAATCCTATTCTGAGGTCACTCAAAAATTATTCTTCTATAAAAAGCCCTAATTTCCCACACCAAAAACTTAAAACGCCAAGAATCGAATTCTGCTTCGACGGAAAGATGCGACCTTCAATGGAGAGTCAACCTAGCATAATTTTGTTAATGGATTGTGGAGAGAGAACCAAAAAGTAAGAAGACATAGCTTTTGCAGCTGCACAATGTCTTCTTCTCAGGTTATCTCTGATACCATGTTAGATTTTTATCATTCAAGCTAGCATTATATTAGGATCTTTAACTTAGAGAATAACAAGCACAACAATCAAACAAAAGAGACAATAGACACAAAGATTTTCCTCGTAGACACCATAAAGGAGAAAACCCCGTAACTTCCTCAGAGATAGAATCAACACCAAAATTAAAACCCAAAAACATAAAGATGATCTCCCGATAGCAGTAGTCTCTCTCTCTGATCCCAGCTTCTTCTCTCTCACTCATGCGCCCCAATTGAATGAGTGTGTAATAAATAGAGAGTCTCACTCTCTATTTATATTCTTTTGTTCACTTAACCTTTAACTTTGTTATGTAGGCTTGAGCAATCCTAACTTATTTATGTAGGATCAAGTAATCCTAACTCAGTTATGTAGGCTTGAGTAACCACAACTGGGGTACTAATGACCCGACTTACATTAATTCACCTAGGGATGACTTTTCTAGGAGAGTCTAATAACCCTAGCGCCCCACAATTGTGGGGACTTTAACTCTTGATCAATAGGAGGGTTACCCATAATGACTTTACATGACTTGTTTACATTATTGAATCTCCCGATAGGAACATCGGGGCATGAAATGACTCAAATACATTACAGACACTTCTCGGAATAAACATCGGGGTACAATACATAAAATATACAAGTGAATACATTCTGAATTTACAAATACATCAACAGGAAGCACAAGGGCGATAGGCCTCCTCAAATGCATGTCTCCGTCAAAAGAAATGTGGCCCTTGCTCAAATCCCCTCGAATAACAGTGTTACCCACACATAAGGGTGTGAAGAGGAAGGCTGAGCATAGAAAGAACACATACTTTCTTGCCAGCTATGAGCCCATGTAGAAAGGTTCCTTTGAGCATAGAAAGAACACAAATCGCCTAGAAGAGACACATTGCAGACCCAGAAGGGGGACAAACGATCCAAGCCATGTTCGCAACACACCACCAAGAGATGTTATGAATCGTCATTTTCAAGACATGTGAACTCAAAGCCAGAAACGTGTGGTTTCGTTAGGACCTGCATGCATGTTTGCTCCATGTTGCTTTGTTTTATATATATGTAAATCATGGAAGAAATACCGCATCTGTGTTTCTTAATTTTTTTTATCACGATTGTAAACGAATTCTCACCCTGTTTCGAGATTAGTCTCGAGTGCATCAAGCACTACAAAGAGACTCCCCACCGAGGGATAAAATGTTGGTTGGTTTTGAATTTGCAAGACTATCGTGTTTGTAATATTTTTTATTAATACACAGAGCCGAATGTCGGTTATATGCATTACAAGAATTCTTATGTGTTTCTAAATTACAGTCTGTTATTTTCTTCTCCTTATGTGCATGTTCTTTCCAGTGTTTCTTTACTTTATTTGTTCTTTTGTTGGGGCGCCGACCTTAATGGTCCTTAATTTTGGTAACTCCGCGGTTTTGGCGCGAAGCTTGTAAGTGGAGTTGTGACTCAAAATAGTCTTAGGGGTGTCGGGGTTGGGTCAAAGCCCCTCTTTTTGTAAATGTCCCATGGTTTGCGGGTACCCATGGTTTAATTCCATGGTATTGTAATAGTGCACTTGTATAAATAAGGCACTTATGTAAAGGAGTCAAGTAAGGTTATAGTAGGATCTATTATGATGATAATTTGATGCGAAGGATCTAAGGCCTATTTTGGTTTAAGGTTAAGTCCCAACTGTGTGTGTGGATGACCTCTGCAGCTGAGTGCACAGATGGTTTTAGGGTTTAAGAAGAAAGGTCAAGTCCCAGCTGTGTGCGTGGATGACCTCTGCAGCTGAGTGCGCAGAGGGTTTTAGGGTTTAAGAAGAAAGGTCAAGTCCCAGCTGAGTGCGTGGACGACCTCTGCAACTGAGTGCACAAAGGGTTTTGTAAGAAAGATTTTGTAGTTGAGTGCACAGCATTTGGTGACTGAGAAGATCTGTAGCTGAGTGCGTAGATTAGAACTGTGTGTTTGTAAAAAGTTGAATATAAATGCAGTCCTGTGGACGTAGCCCCTACACTAGGGGTGAACCACGTATATCTTGTGTTGTGGTGGTTCTTTTATGTTGTTTCTATTATGTTTTTATGCTTTTGATAAGTAAATAATTGATAAAGTAAGATAACTTCTAAGTATTAAGCAAGAAACTGTCTTTTATCCAAACTGCGAAGCTATTTAAGTAAATGTCGAAGCTTTGTGTTGCATGATTATTACTTGTTAAGGCTTAAGGTACAGTAATATCCCTCTTTTGCTTGCATAAATCTAATTTTGCGGCACCCCATAGCTATTTCAGGTGAGACTGCAACCTGTTCGAGGGTTGTTGCTGAAAGGGCCAACACTGTGGGTCTTTTTGTTGGTGTGAAGATAAAAGTATAAAAACCCGGGTCTGCCCTAAGCCCAACAAATTGGTTCCGTTGCCAGTTGAACAGTATCTGATTTAAGAGGGATCTACGTCATACCTGGAGGGCCATGTTTTGGAGGCCCTCGGTAAAAGAAATCAGTGACTGGGTTGAAGCTACCTATCTGAAATTTGTTGAACAAGAAAATAAGGATCCTCGTCATAGCTCAGACGACTTCTTGCAAAGGTACGTTTTTACTGATATTTATGAAATTTTCTTTGGTAGCATCCACATAGAATTGCACTAGTGGTTATCCAGGTTGACAGAAAGAAAGACAAACTTCAAGGAAGATTAGTTTCCTGACTGGACCCCAGCAAGAATCAATATATTGAAAAGGGTGAACAACGCGATATCACGAGCTGTTGATTTCTGGACAACGTGAACCCTTGAAGCATTTGTGAGGGAGTTCGCCTTTGACACACATACTTCTTTTAGCGAAGCAGAAAGAAAGTTTTTCAAAGGACCAAGGGGTAAGTACCTAAATTCCTTTAGTCTGAAAATTAAAATGCTCTTGGCTGAGAAAGGAATATTGCTGATCGAATCAGATTGCTAGATTTATTTTTACTAACCTATGTTTGGAAGCGAAAGTGACTTCGACAACCAAAGTGGTTTGCTACAAAGTGGTAAAAGATATAAGAGAAATCTTGAATTTTACACCCTAGGCCAAAATACTGGTTATTCCCCATTAAGTCCAGAAGAATCTGAATCTGAAGAAACCCCTTTTGTTAGAAACCCTCCTATAACTCCATAGCGCAGATCTGTTATCCCTGAGAACCCGTCGCAGTCTAAAAGCAACCCTAGCCCGAGCAGTCCTGTCGTAGGTCAGTCTACCCTAGTAAGTTCCCCCCCCCCTCTATTACCAGTCCTCCTCCTCCCCCTCCTCCCCCCCCTCGATCCACTATGGCCCATATGAATGATGATATCAAACTCCCAGTATTTAAAGGAACTGGATCAGAGGATCCAGAGCAGTTTTGGTTCTTATGCGAAGCTATTTGGACTGCTAAGAATATTATGGATCAAAATACCAGAAGAGCGCAGCTGGTCACTTATTTCAATGACCGAGCTTTGACTTGGTTTATGAATTTTTCCAGTACTCAGAACCATGTCTGGGCTGATATTAAAATAGCAATGATCAAAGAATTCAAGAATCCTAAATTAGAGTCACAGTGTATAACTAAACTGAAAGAAATTCAGCAGAAGCGAGGTGAATTAGTTTGGGACTTTGATCAGAGGTTCAAGGTTCTGTTGGATCAAGTTAGTTTCACTATTGGACCAGCGCAGCATAAAGAATGTTTTATTGCAGCACTATTACCTCATATTAGGACCCCACTTATGCAACAGAAGGTTGCTGATCAGCAAGAAGCTTTGGAAATTGCTATGAAACTTGAAACAGATCTTGTCGGAGACAATTCTGGCATAGCCCAAATACAAGCACAGTTAGTAGAAATGGCTTTGGAGCTGCGTGACATGAAAAAAGGGAAATCTCTTCGAGAAGAGCTTTGGTGTACATGATGTAAGACAGAAGGTCACGACAAGGAACAGTGTCCTGCATTAAGAAATTACCTAAATACTGGAGCGCCAAACCCATTTAACCCTAATGTTCTATATTGTGAGATCTATAGAACAACTAGCCAGCATCGACCTGAAGACTGCTATCTAATGCAGAGATATGTTCAAGTACCTAAGAATCCCTATTACAAGTTCTGTAAGTCAGTGGGACACAACGAAGATGAATGTCGCAGCTTTGACCTCATGAGAGAGCGAACCTATGATGCTTATAGGGTACAAAACGATGCACAAGGCAATGATGGATATGGTTACCGAGGTAGTACATCAAGTCGAGGCACTTTCAGAGGTCGAGGTCATGGTGGTATGCTTGGAAGAGGTCGAGGCCAGGTTGTTTGCTATAACTGTAATCAGGCAGGACATGTAGCTAGAGACTGTCAAAACCCAACTACGACATGTCGATATTGCAGAGCAGTAGATCATTTCATTGAGCAATGCCCATAGTTGATAGCCAAGATACAAGAAAGAGATAGCACTCCTACTCAGAATATTCAGATGATTGCTGTAGAGAAAAGACCTGTCCCAGCCATTAACATTGTTACAAGGAGTGGAGCTACGATACAAGTGCAGAATGAGGACAAACAACCTGATGAGGCTTGGGTCCACAAAACCCCAGAGAAAATTCAAACATTCGATGTTGGAAGAGAAAAAGGCACATTTATGGAAGCCAAAAAGGACTTTGCTGATTCAATACCATCAGTAGCACCTGCACAACAACATCAACAGCAGTTACAGTCTCAAGAAGCTTCGCCGTATCAAGTAAGTACATTGTCATCATTTTTATAGAGTTGCATGAAGCTATTAAGAAATCAAAATGCTTTGAATGAGTTACAGAAATTTATCATGTCTTGTGAACCTCAGCGAAGCTCTGATAGAGGAAAAACTATTAATAGAGTTAGAAGAACTGGAAGATAAATGAGATTGCATGCTCAGATAGGAGATTATGACATGACTGATATCATTTTAGACCTGGGATCAGAAGTAAATGTCCTAACTAAGCAGACATGGGAACAAATGGGAAAACCTACCCTTTAATGGTCCCCTATACAGTTGAGATTATCCAATCAGCAGAAGATTGTGCCCTTGGGAAGATTCCCTAGTGTACCAGTGGACATTGATGGAGTCAGTACCTTAGCAGACTTTGAAGTCATTGAAATAATTGATGATAGCAACCCCTATCCAGCCTTGCTAGGAATTGAATGGGCAATAGACAATTCTGCAGTAATCAACCTTAAGAATAGACATATGACTTTTGAAGGAAAAGGATTGAGAGTCATAGTACCCTTGGACCCTTCTCAAGGAGAAAGGTACACAGATCCAGTCAGAGATGAAGATCAGGATGTTTTGGATCATATCTACAACATCACAGCTAAAGAAGAAGACTATGTTAATCCTACTGCTGAAGGAATAATGGATTGGCAGTGTGACAGTTCTTGCATGACTGATTCAGACGAAGGCCTAGATAATTGGCAGAATAGACTTTATGAGGTACATGGACATCGATGTGCAAGAATTACCAAGTCTCTTAGATGGCTTGGCTCACAGACAAGAGTCTTACCTATTTTTGATGGCTTGACAGACCCAGAAGATTTTATTGTACAATTCTCAGAGCAGGTACGAGATTCACAGAAAATGGAGACTCTAGATTCAGTATTTAGAGCCACAGCTGCCAAATGGTGGAATGGTGATAAAAAGTATATCCCTAGTTGGGAAGCTTGTCAAAAGTTTCCTCGCCTGAGATTCATGGATCAACCTCAGGACATGCGAAGCAGATTTAATGGTAGGACTAGCCCTCAGGAACATTTGGAGTAGTGTTACGAAGCATGGAAGCAGGTACCTTGTGAAGAATGGGTACATAGGTTTATACACACTCTGGAACCTGTAACAAAGAACTAGTATGTGGAGGTGGAGATTCGCCATGGAAGTGTAAGTTGGGATAGTCTTATTGATAGTTTTGTGCTCACATTTTCTATTAATGAGGTTTTCCCTGCTTTGGATGTAGCTGTTAGGTTGATCCATACTAAGGTGTTTGATGATAAAGAAATAGCAGAGTACCAACCTGATTGGAAGGAAAAAGAAGCTAATGCAGTAGAATGATATAACCTCGCAATTGACGAGGATGATGACCCATGCAACATTAATATTCTTGAGTCAGAAGGACACTACGAAGTACATGGACCAGCAGTCGAAGCACCTGAAGTGAATCAGCCCTTAAAGACAAGGAAAGTAAACATTGAATCAGAAGAAAAGCCTAAGTACACTAGCATTGGAGATTATTGGGACGAAGAAATGGTAAGCAAAGTGACTGAACTTCTCCATGAGTATCAGGACTTATTTCCAACGAAGTTCTCAGAAATGAAAGGTATCCTTGGTGATATAGGAGTGATAAAAATCCCTTTGAAAGCTGATGCAAAGCCTGTAAAGCAGCGCCCTTATAGGCTGAACCCTAAGTATAAAGAAAAAGTCAGGATGAAGCTAGATAAGATGCTCGCTGCAGGAATCATTGAGGCTGTGGAAGACATTCTGTCGCGGTTCAAAGCTCAAAGCTCTGTCAAATCCAGTGTTAGAAAGTGTCAAAGGTCCTTATTGTGGCGTAGCCAAAGTTACTAGTTGTGCCGAATAAGGAAAGGTGTGTCGGAGCTTAAAAAGTGACCGTTGGAAAAAATCAGATTTGGTGGCGCCGATACGTTAACTGTATTAACTGCCTGTAATGATGAGATTTTGGGAAATCTCCCACCGTTTGGATAAGATCTCTGTCAGATTTGGTTTCTTCAATGCACAGTTATGGAATATTTGGTCATTGGATTCTATAAGAAGACACCTAGCCCTGTGAATTTTGCACTACGCATTTTCATGAGTTTTACAGTTTAGTCCATGTCAGCTGCTTGCGAAGTTCAAGAATTGTTGAGAGAATTCAGATAGAGGGGTCTGCAGAACCTTATGAGCAACCCACTTGCATCTGCACCCCACAAAGATACTCCCCCAGCACCGACTCAACCAAT
Source organism: Pseudotsuga menziesii (assembly GCA_001517045.1). Taxonomy (NCBI): domain Eukaryota; kingdom Viridiplantae; phylum Streptophyta; class Pinopsida; order Pinales; family Pinaceae; genus Pseudotsuga; species Pseudotsuga menziesii. Next base: position 109,245 of record LPNX010333147.1, read on the forward strand.
GCAGAAACAATCTACCAGGAAGAAGTTTAAACCAGAAGTACGCTCTAAGCGAAATGAAGACAGACACAAGCCATCAGGAAAGACACCGGAGGAACCCGAGATGAATCCTTCTGGTTCAGCGGAGCTCCCACCTGAAGGTTTTGAATACTTCAGTGAAGATGAGAACATTGCACCACAGTGTCCACCATATATTCAGCTTATTTGACCAAGAGTGCAGCCACCTTGGCGGACATCCAAGTTCACATTACGCACCCCTTTGCTGCCACAGGGTGTGCAGTTGGTCGGAACAATGACAGGAAAAATCAACTGGCTCAAAATGCAGACCATGATACAAATGATCATGGGAAGTTTCCAAAGTTCACACCTGGAACATACTTGCACTTCGTCCACTATCCGGAGACTGGATCGACGTTACTGGAAGTGAAATAGTGGGCTGCTAGCTTGGAGCAAGCTGGCTTGTTGAAGATGCTCAATGTCCCCCACTTTGGTTGCAGCACACATGTGACCGTGGTGGTCAAGCAATTATTAGTGTTGGTGCATGATGGGAACCTATGGATAGGAGACCAGATAATTCTTATTAATGGCGAGCTCATTCATAAGATCACAGGATTGCCGAAGGAAGGGCCTGATCCTAAAATTGAATTTGTTTCAAAACGTGAGGATACGAAGCTAGCACAGAGCATGAAGGACCGCTTTGGCTTGATGAAAGGAAAGTGAGGGTATCAAACCTTGACAATTCGGCACCAAAACATTCACTTCATAGCTGAGCTCTTAGCCTGCAAATTAATGAGGAAGTGCAGACCAAGTGAAGTGTCTACCCCGATTGTTAGTATTGCTGCGAACTATGCTGAAGGCTACAGTTACAAATGGGCAGAGTACCTTGCTAAGGAATTCCTTGAAGATGTCTGCGATGCGTAGGAGAAAGGTAGAACATTTCATTACTCATGGTTGATAGTGCTTATTGCACTGGTAGGATGGAAAGAACCTACCGAGGTGCAGTTTGTCGATGTGCCTCCCGAGATGCCTGGCGTAGCAAGGTACGCATCTCTTTGGGCTTCGCAAGATAAATCCCTACAGCAGATGATGAACTATGTGTTTTCCTTTTACACAATGAGTATCTCATATGAGATCCTAAAAACACCTCGACTCAGTAAGGAGCTATTTTCTCAATATGCGGGAGTGGCTGACTTCAAGGCCGACATGCACAATGTCTTCATCCAGGCCCGCGCAGATGATAAACATGCATGCTGGAATTTTCCATACGTGGTGACCCAAGAAGACATCCTCGCAGTAGTTCAGCAGTGTTCATTTGAATGGATGAAGGACACAGGGACAAAGACCAACATTCTAGTCCCTCCAGTCACCAATGTGGGCACAAGCCCTAGTCAGACGCAGCAAAATGACCCACTCGAAGAAAGCAAAGAACAAAGTGAGTCATAGCAGAGTGAAGGTGACCAGGGTGGAGATGATGGAGGTGATGACGAAGAGGAAGAATCGGTCAAGACCATCTCAGACCCCAATCACCCAGATAAGCGCAAGTCTCCAGAGGCAGAGGAAGTTGCTAAGCCTCAGCCTCGAAAGAAATCCAAGGCGTCAAAGGGAAAGAATATTGTCGACGAGCCTGCCGTGACAATTGAAGAGCTTGATCAGGCTCTGAAAAAGTATACAGAGGTATTAACCAAGAAATGGTCAAAGTTTGTAGCCACACACCTTGATGCACTCGTTGGCATAGCTCAGCGAGTTACAGAACTTAAGACATTAGCAGAAAAATCAGTGACTGGCGCTACAGCAAGCAGTGCCCCAGTAAGCGTGCAGCCAGATATGAGACAATGGCCAGCCAGAAAAAAAAGAGGGCAAGTACCAAGTGCATCCCTTATACTAACTGACGCAGCATCTCAATCGCAGATGAGCATGACAGTTGAGATAGAATACGCCAAGTTGTCTATGCCAGAGCTGCATCTTTGTCAGTTAGCAATCATGAACAAGATCCAGGAATGAGATAGCTACTCACAAAGGTAGTTGGAGAATACCACAAAGAAGAGTGAGAACTTCATAACACAGTTGGAAGAAGCTGAGCAGAAAAAGAGGGAAGCAGAAAGCAAGTAGGCCACACTGACGCAAGTATTGGATGAGGCATGTCGAAGTCTCCTTGACTTCGACATACAGGCTAAAGAAGAACTAGAGAAAAAGATAGTCAAGTTGAAAGACTATGCACAGCAGTCGCGGAGCCAGATAGAGAAGATGAAGGCCGAGCATGAGGCTTAGATTGTGGAGCTTCAGCTTCGCATCATTCCTGAGAGTCCACCAGAAGTCAGGGAGTAGCGTCGCAGAGATATTCAGGCCTCAGGGACGAAGATCTCAGATCTTGTGAGCAGCGCATTAAAACTGCTAGATGAAAGTGTTGAGGCCTGGGCAAACCTACAGGACAATCTAGAAGTAGAAAAGCTGCAAGCAACCATCAAGCAGTGACAGACAGAGCTGGATACAGTGAAAGCAGAAATTAAGACTCTACCCCCTATGTAGAATATGCTCAAGGTAAAGCAAAGCAATGAAATCTAGTAGGAAATTGAGTCATGCAGAACGAAAGCAACACTATTGGAAAATTCTGTGCAGCCCCTTATCAACGAAGCCTTGGAGTTGAGCACTGCTGCGGACAGCCAGCTCAAACTTCTGAAGGAGTATGATGCATTTGCACAGGAAAATGCCAGCGAAGCATCAGCAGCAGCATTCCAGGAGTTGGTGGAGAAGGAGCAAGCAGCCGGCGATATCATGCATGGCCTCAATAAGAATTTCATTATCTTCACCAACAAGATTCTCCCACCAGACAAGCAGCAGGGTGTCCCAGGACGGGACACTGGTGAGTCTTAGGGGTTTTGGTGTGAAGCTTGTAAGTGGAGTTGCGATTCAAAATAGTCTTAGGGGTGTCGGGGTTGGGTCAAAGCCCCTCTTTTTGTAAATGTCCCATGGTTTGCGGGTACCCATGGTTTAATTCCATGGTATTGTAATAGTGCACTTGTATAAATAAGGTACTTATGTAAAGGATTCAAGTAAGGTTATAGTAGGTTCTATTATGATGATAATTTGATGCGAAGGATCTAAGGCCTATTTTGGTTTAAGGTTAAGTCCCAACTATGTGCATGGATGACCTCTGCAGCTGAGTGCATAGATGGTTTTAGGGTTTAATATGAAAGGTCAAGTCCCAGCTGTGTGCGTGGATGACCTCTATAGCTGAGTGCACAGAGGGTTTTAGGGTTTAATAAGAAAGGTCAAGTCCTAGCTGAGTGTGTGGACGACCTCTGCAGCTAAGTGCATAGAGGGTTTTGTAAGAAAGATTCAGTAGGTGAGTGTGCTGCTTTGGGTGATTGAGAAGATTTGCAGCTAAGTGCGTAGATCAGAACTGTGTGTTTGTAAAAAGTTGAATATAAATGCAGTCCTGTGGACGTAGCCCCTACACTGGGGGTGAACCACGTATATATTGTGTTGTGGCGGTTGTTTTATGTTGTTTCTGTTATGTTTTTATACATTTGATAAGTAAATAATTGATAAAGTAAGATAACTGCTAAGTATTAACTTCGCTGTGAATTGCCAGTAAAGGGTTAAGCAAGAAGCTGTCTTTTATCTAAACTGCGAAGCTATTTAAGTAAATGTCGAAGCTCTGTGTTGCATGATTATTACTTGTTAAGGATAAAGGTACAGTAATATCCCTCTTTTGCTTGCAGAAACCTGATTCTGTGGCACCCCATAGCTGTTTCGGGTGAGACTGCAACCTGTTTGCGGGTTGTTGCCGAAAGGGCCAACACTGTGGGTCTTTTTGTTGGTGCGAAGATAAAAGTAAAAAAACCTGGGTCTGCCCTAAGCCCAACATCTTCATGTCGTAGACACAGTGTATAATGGTCAGGAATTCATACTCATATGCTCCTTCCATTGTCTCTGATATCCACCAAATATTTCCTCCAAAAATAGCGTGGAATTCATCCCAGTGGTGCTCCACGCTAGTGGATTGTCATCATTCTACTTTTTTACTAGACCCCAGACATAACGACCATGATCGAGACACTACTTTACTCTTGCAATAGTTTTCCTATGCAAATTGCTCTATTTTCTTGGGATTTTTGACTCCATAGCTCGATATATCTTCATTTTGTTTCCAACCACCAATATTTGATATTCATTTTGTGACATTATGTCTAGATTTTTTATACATCTGTGAGAGATCCCAATCTGGAATTGGAGAAGCCAGATCCCTTTCCTAAAGTGGTTATATTGTTACCTCAGGGTCCACCTCTCACAGCCTTGGATGCGATTATGAGCACTAACAGGGGGAAAAGACATAATTCAGCTAAAGATTAATTTTATTCTAAGAGGTGTGATTCCCCTAGAGAAGCTATTTGACCAAAACAATTTTTCAAAGGATTCCAAAGTTCAGCCTACTAAAAATGTTGTTGAAGATCAGAATATACATACTGAAGAAACACCGAGAATGATAAAGTTGTCCAATAATTTTCTTGTAAAATTAAAAAAGGATTACATAAAGTTGATAAATAAATGCACACGTGTATTTTCCTAGAGATATGAAGACCTAAAAGAGTATGATACCTCTATCATACTTCACACTATCCCAATCAAACCTAGAGAAAAACCATTTAGACAAAAGTTGAGAAGAATAAACCCCATGTTGCTTCTTGTGATAGAGAAATAAATCAAGAAGTTCCTCAATGCTAAAATTATTGTAACTCTGACATTTTCTAAGTTGGTAGCTCACTTAGTACCTGTTAGAAAGAAGAATGATGAAACCAGACTTTGTGTGGTTTTCAGAAATCTTAACAAAGTTTCATTAAAATAAAACTACCCTTTACCAAGAATAGATCACATTCTCCAAAAATTAGTAGGAGTTGAGAGGATTTCTACTATGGATGGATTCTTAGGTTATAACCAAATTAAGATGATTCATGAGGACCGAGATAAGACTGTGTTTACTACACCATGGGCTACATTCATGTATTCCAAGATTCTCTTTGGTTTGATGAATGTAGGGGCTACATTTCAGCAAGCCATGCATATTGCTTTTGCAGGAGAGAGAGATAAGTTTGTAGTTGTTTACATGGATGATATAACTTTTTATTCTGGGTCTGATAGGGAACATGTTAAACATTTGGAGAAGTTTTTTCTGAAGTCACAGAAAGTATGGTATCTCATTGAACCCCAAGAAGTCTAATTTTACATTGAAAGAAGGAAAACTTCTAGTACATATCATTTCAAAAGATGGAATTAAAATTGATCCAAAAAGAGTCGATGCAATTTTAAAGGTTGAGGAGCCTAAGAGCAAGAAAGAGGTGCAGTCGTTTATTGGACAAGTAAATTTTATGAGGAGATTCATTCCTAGCTTTGCTGAAATACTAAGAAACATTACTAATATGCTGAAGAAAAAGAATGAAATAAAATGGATTGTGGATGCTAGGAAATCCTTTAAAGATATAAAAAAGGCCATCACCAAAGACCTAGTTTTGGTGAGTCCATATTTTACTAAATACTTCCTTGTATTTTCTTATGCATCTGAACATATTGTAATTGGAATCCTACTGCAGAAGAACAACCAGAACATTGAGCAACGTATTGCTTTCTTCAGCAAGGTGCTGAAAGATGGAGAGATAAAATATGATAACATGGAAAAACATACCTATGCTTCGGAGAAATCCTTGAAGGATTTTAGAGTGTATTTTCTCCATTCACATATTGTTGCATATGCTCCAAGCAATGTGGTAAAGAGAATCCTCACTTAACAAGATCCAAAGGGTAAAAGCGAGAAGTGGATTGATGTATTGTTGGAGTATGATATTGAAATAAATCCTACAAAGTTGATAAAGGGACAAGGACTTGCCAAATCAATGACATCTTCCAATTATGAATATTTACAGCTCAACTTCTTGTCCAGTCATTGAATTCAGCTTGATGCAGGGTTACATTTATTGCCATATTTTTCTCTTTCTCCATGGTATAATGATATCATATATATGCTGCAAAATTTACAAGCTCCTACAGGGATTGGTAAAAGCAGATCCAGATATGTGAAATTGAAGGATGCAAAGTTCTTCATTATGAATCAATACCTATACTAGAAGGGCCCTAGTGGTGTGTTGTTAAATTGCATATTGGAAAATGAATCTCAGTACACAATCAAATAATTCCATCAAGGAGAATGTGGGGGACACCACTCCTGGAAGGTAACAACTAATAAGATTCGAAGAGTTGGTTTTTACTAGCCTTATAGGTTTTCTAACACTTATAAGGAGATCACTACATTTCATCCATTTCATATTTTTTATGGTAAGATAAAGTTGGTTCCACTCCCTCTTAATCCAATTTTAGCAGAGGCACATTTTAGCAGTGGGGGTTAGATTTCATTGGGGAAATCAACCCAAATTATTCATGTCAACATAGGTGGATTCGAACAGCAACATATTACTTTACAAAATGGATTGAAGCTATACCCATAAGGATATCCATTGATGCTGTGATCATGGACATTCTAGAAAATAACATTTTGCCCAGGTTTGGTTGTCTAAAGAGAACTGTGACGGATAATGCAGCTTCCTTCAAATCAAAAAATCTGATAAGTTTCTTTCATAAGTACTACATCAATTCTACTTCTTATTATCCACAAGGAAATGGACCAGAATAATCTTCTAATAACATCTTGGTAAGGGTAATTAATAAGTTGTTGGAAGAAAACAAAAGGGCTTGGCATACAGAGCTAAAATATGCTTTGTGGGAAGATAGGATCATTACTAAAAGAGCAATTGGAATGTCATCATTTAATTTGGTTTATGGGGACAAAGTAGTTTTTCAAGCATCTTTGGGTTTTCTTATCATGAATTTATTGCAAGAGCAGGAGTATGAGCCAAATCATATGCAAAGAAGGATAAATCAAATAATAGAATTGAATGAAATGAGGGATAAATCCTATGATAAAGTACAAATACATCAAGAAAATATGAAGAATAATTTTGATAGGAAAGTTAAAGAAGAACATTTCCATATTGGTGATTTGGTCTTAAAGTGGGATGTTCCTAGAGAATACAAGCATAGAAATTATGATCATATGTGGGTAGGTCCATACATCATTGCAACATACAAAGGGGATAATTAATTCATTTTGTAGCATCAAGATGGGTCTCAGCTGAAGGGAGGCCCTGTAAATGGAATATTTCTAAAACATTATCTATCTTTAGGGTAGAAGGTAACTTTTGTACCATAGACTGTGTATATTTATTTACATTTGAATTAGTACATATGGTGAGCCAGAAGATTTGAACCCAGGAGAGAAGGCCCTAATATCTAGAGGGGTAGCCATATTTCTCTATTTTTAGTTTTATTTATAGAGAAAAAAATATTTATGAGATTTGAATTTTGTGAGTCAGGCACTAGTCTGCATATTCTTTGCTACCTCACAGGGAGGATAGCATCCCTAGTTGGAGCACCATTTTTGGGCTAAGAAGTTGGAAGGGGTTAGACTAGAGGAAATAAAAGGTGGGGTCTAAAAAAATGTTATCATATTACTTGGAGGTGTGCATAAAGGGATTTTAATACTTTGAAGGATTTATTCCTAGGTTTGAAATGAAAAATATTAAAAAATTCCTAAGTGTGACCTTGGAAATAAGCCTCGTATGTGAAATCTTCTTTAGTGTTATGTTACTACGAGGATTAATGGTGTAGATATACAATAAGGGAGATCAACGGCTACAAATAAATCCACAGAGGTAATTTGCACGATTGAAATAACTTTTATTAACTACGAAATGGTGTTAACTTGTAGATAAAATCAACCATCATATTAGAAGATGGAGGAATATCTAATATCATCAAGAGTTTCACTGGTTAAACATGAATGGGAAAGTAAAATTTAAAAATCAATGGAATTGTGTAGATCGTTGACATTTAAATGGTGGAGATCTAAAGATAAAAGATCTACGGTGGATATCGATTCCGCTACAAGAACATGCACGGAGAAATAAAGTTTGGAGATTTGAAGAAATTGGTAGGCTCATAAATCATGAACGACGGAGATTTAAATGAGTTTTTGATCTACGGTTTAAATGGATTCCATTGTGTGAACAAGTGAAGGGTAAGTTAACTTCAAAATCGTTGGAATCAGGTAGGGGCCTTTTGTTTTGACAAATAGGATCAAATCCTGATCCAGATCAACGGTCAGTATTAATTATGCAACATAAAAGTGCATGGAAATGTTGGGACACGGTAGAATGTGGTAGGGACTGTGTCATTCAATGGACAAATGAAGGTATGATCTAAATCAACATCTGATGTTTTTTCGTTGATCAAAGGTGCAGGGAAGAAGAAGCATGGTGAGATTACAGAATGAGTTAACAAGCATATGTAATTAAGGGCATAGATTCAATATGAAACAGATCTACGACTTAAAACATTTTCACTGATAAAACATGCACACTACAAATTGAAAGGAAAATCAATGGAATTGGGTAAACAATAGCATAGTTAAACGGTTCAGATCAAGGTGAATTCATATCTATGGCAGAGAACCTTTCTACAAAGGGAAAATGCATGTTATTTAAGAGACTAAGGGCAAGTGGAAAGGTTAAAGAGGTGAGGAAAAGGTGAAAATGATCGACAGTGAAGATCAATCAGAAGATAGATATGTGGTCAAAATCCAATCCGCAGTTATAAGTTACAAGAAGAATAGGGAGGAAGCATAGCATAAAATAAGGATAAGTGATTTAAACATGGAAAAGGATCAATGGATCAGGATGAAGGGTACAAGATGGAAATATGGGAAATTTTCTCACTGAGAAAGATGCAGGGTTGATAAGAAATAAAAATAATATAAAAGTATGGGCACATGCATTTAGGTCATTTGTTTATTTTGCATTGGAAAGAAAAATCCGAGGACTGTGCAGAAACGACCATCTCAAACAAAATCCTTGGACCACTTGTCAAGGAACCAGGTAGGCTATTTATCCCCACTAAGAAAGTATTTAAAATGGCTGAGGTAGAAGAACTAGAGGCCCAAAACCTGAAATATGAAAGGATTGAAGAGTTGTTTGAGGATAAAGACTCAGATATTTTTGACAGTATATTGTTCACAACAAGATTTGAGCCTAAAATCCGATGACAGAATCCGACAACATCTGATGCAAAGTACATTTTTGTCTGATTGCAATGAGAAAAAGTACTGTATCTTCTGATTTCTTTTGGTCGTCTTGCAGTCTTGTCGTATTTTCGACTTGAAGCTTCGTAGGTTTTTCGACGATGCCTATTTTCGTTTAAGAGATGAGGTTGGGTCAAATTTTCAAGGAGCCTTCAAATTTTTGGATGTGGCTTTAATAGAAGAATACATAATGTGTTTTTTTAATAAAATTCTTTTAAAATTATTATATCGCATAAAAATGGTAAATTCATAGATTGATATCAAAGAGTTGTTATCTGAAATATCCCTCGCTTCTCTCTCTCCTCGGGGACAAGGCCCACAGATCAAATGGACTGGAGAAACTAAACAAGCCCGCTAAGGATATGACCAAGAAAAGGTCTATCAAGGATGAGATTAATTTGGCCAATGCAGTCCTGGCGTCTTCTACAGGAGGCCAAGTTCATATGGCCAAGTTTAACAAGAAAGAAAAAGAAACCCTTAAAAATGAATGCCATGGTGAGATCTATGAAAATGTGAGGCATATGAGATCTAGATTTTGTACTATTGAGTTTGAGCTCAGGGATGCAAAAATCATAGAGGAGTTTTTCCGTACAAGATCACACACGAGGAGGGCCTGTAAAAGTCCTTGAAGCGCATATGGGGTCACCATGATAGAAGAAATGAAGCTTTCAAGTCATTGAAATGGAACAGAATAGAGAACTAAGGAGTCAGTATTATGCTCGACAGGCCCACAATGGGGATGTTAATGAGGGACTCCATGAAAGTAGAACTGAAGCTATACACATGAATGAAGAACTAAAGATCCATTCTCATTCCATGCATGACCACAATGGGGAAGTTACCAATACTCCACTTGAAGAAGAAGAAGAAGAATATCATCAACAGGAAGAGGAAGAAGATAACAATGGAGAAACAACAGAAAAAACTACATCTAGGGTTGCTTGCAAACAGGATGAAGAGTTTATTCTCATACAAATCGAGGTCAAGGCTCTAGTTTGTAAGGTCAAGAATAATGTATATACAATGCTCGATGATACCGAGGCTAAGATAGAGGGTTTGATTGATAGATTGTTTAAGCGTGTTGTTCTTTTTTCCCAAGTTTAGTCCCTTGGGAGTGAGACATGAATCGGGAGCTTTGTTTGTTTGAGCTTTTCCAAGAGAATGAAAGAGTTGGAAGGTGTGCATTCTCTTAGGGATTTTTCTGGGTTACATGAAACAGAAGCCAAAGGATTGCAACAAAAATGGCAAAAACATCATATTGAGGAGCTTAAAACCTTTTATGGATGCTTGGATTTTCTTCAAGAGGAATGTAAGTTATGCATAAAAGACCTAGAAACTACAAATGTTAGTCATAATTCATAAAACACCAAATTCCTTATTATTCTAAAAAGATTTATATTTCTTCTATTTATGAATTAGCTTCTAATCACTCCTACAGACCTGTACCGAAATCCAAGTTTAATTCCTTTGATAAGCCATACTTTTGAAAATATTACAAAGGTGGCTTATGCTTGTTAATCTTGTTGAACGATTTCAATCCAGGGTGATATGCATATCATGTGCTTTATCAAAGGATCTACTTTTCACATTTTAGGTTTCATATACACTAATAAGATGGGATTCTCAGTCATATTTCATATTCGTCAGTTGAATCACAGGAAAGTTGAACCACATGACAAGAAAGTTGAATCACCATGTTTGTTACTACAATAGTAGAAATAATAGGGAAGAAGAGCATAGAAAAGAAAAATAATGTGTACTGATCTTCCTTAAGAGAGTACAAAACAATTTTACCATTCACAAAACATCCCATTATATAAAAAAACTCTTCCAAAATGGAAGATTTTGAAAATTTCACTTTCTTCTCCAACTACCCAATCCCAAAAACCCAAGACTAATCAACCTGTCATTGATCAACATGAATTTTCACTAGAGAACAAATATACTATCCATGAACAATATAATTGTCTTTTCCATTTTTGCAAATAATGATATAAATATCCAATTTCCTAGAATTGGAGTATGAATTAATGACCATGGTGTGAAAGCCATAACATGGCATGAATCCTTCCTTTATCTCATGTTAGAGATTTAATGTCATATCCAGTTTCTATCCTTCAAAGAAGTAAATGTACTCATGAAGCGTCAAATTAAAACTACTTGCATGTCCATCTAGACCTTCATAGTCATGTCTGATGTCTCCACCTTACACAACGAGTCAACAATAGATGTATATATTGAGGAATCTAGGAAGAATCCTTTACTTTTCATTTCTTCAAAAATTTTCATAGTTGTATCAAGCCTATTATATTTTTACAACGGTAAAATTATCTCAAAAGTGTATGAAACATGAATGCAAACTGATTTTTCCAATGTTGGGTACATCTAAAGTTTCTTATATGAGAATATTATATTTAGAAACAACTTACAACTTAACAAAGGAGTTATATGTTTCTATGTTAGCCCGAGTCCCAACTTCTTTCATTTGTTTAAGGAAGCTAAAATCTAGTTCTTATTTGTCAGTTATTGAGTACTACCATATCACCTTATTCATATTGTATGCACTAAGTGCTACAACACTCTCTTACATGTATATTCAAGTAGATATTGAATACCATCAACTTTGCAATCTTATCAAACCATCCATAAAATAACAATATGTCTGCTCAATCGGAGTACACCAACTTTTCCTCTTCGCACAATTGAACAAACCTAATTCTACATCCACTTTGTTGAGGATTTATAGGACATGATTGGTATGCATCATGCTTGATAAAAATGGAACCGATTAAACTGAATTTCTATTTCAGGATATCATTTTCAATTCCTTATGATGTTTAGTGTCTTGGAAGAAATTTCTACATTTGTGAAGGCCCTCTTCACACCACCTCTAGAATATGATTATTCTCCACAAGATATCTCTATCCAAGATTGGATAAGTCTTATCAAAAGTATATTTCTGTAAATGACTATCAAAACCTAAGATAAAAATAACTTTCTACCCCATGTCATTTCCAACACCTAAACAAGATTTATTAGCTGAAAAACTCCATGTGAATTCCATACTTTTAGATGTAAAGAGTGGAAAATTACGACCTTTAACTATTATTGGAATACACCATTTCTAGCCCCTAAAACATACTTATTTGTTGATTTGTTTCCCATTAATTCATCATTTTTAAATTGGTTTGGTGGCTGGAAATTCTCTGCATAAAATCCATGACTAAACAACACCAAGAAATTATGCAAAGCAGTATGAAAAAAAACATTACATTGCTGGAAATATCTCTGTAATAATTGCTCTTAATAAACCCTAGGAGGGGGAGTACAATGATCTTCCCAACACCTATAATAGTAACACCCTTTTTCTGCCCCAAATCAAGATAAAAACCAACATTGATTATTGAAGGATATGTCTGGAAATTCCTATCAAAACCTGCATAAACAATACCTTCTTGCTGACCCGAATCATCATCAAGATCAACATCACTCTCTGGAAAACATGGATGGGTATGATGCCCCTTATTTTCTCTATAAGATGGAAAACAAAGCTATCCCAAACTTTCCCTTGAGGAAAGAAAACATTGTTGTTTTAAACTTGAAAATAAGACATCATCTCGTTTCTCCAAATATGCAATAATATCTAAAGAAAATGGCTGGAAATGATCGACCAAGTCTGCCCTAAAAGAGGGCATAGAATTCTTCCCAAAATCTACATCAAAAGTCCTCTCATGCTAGTCCAAATCTGCAGTACTAGCATGTTGATATGGTTGAAAATATTCATAACTTTCAACACTAGAAGTATCATAAACAGGATCTCCGAACTATCTCCAAGAATCTTCATTACAGGCATTCTTTACTTCTCGGAAAATATCATCCATAATATAAAAAATATCATCTATCATATGATCGTATAAGGGTTTGACCCCATCATTTATTCTCTCGAATCATTAAAAAGCGTTTCAACAATTTCAAAACTTTGAGAATAAAAACTCACCAAACCCTCACCTTCATGGTGAGTGGAATAAGTGTCTTTACCAACTAGGTTTTCAAAACCAATACTTTCAAGGGCCCCTTGCACATTCTCTTCTTATTGATCTTGTTTGATGCCTCCTTCAAGAACTTCTTCATGAAGGATGATGGAGTTGCAAGGTACCTCTTCAACATGCATGGGCTCTTCTTCATTGCTCTAGCTTCAAAGGAGTCCCCATGGATAGGCACAAGCCCTTCTTGATATTACATGATGTCTTCAATAGGCATTAGGTCCTTCTTGATGACAAGATACTTGATTTCCTTCAACAAGGATCCTTTCATGCACTTCTTCATTGGCTCCTCCTATGTCAATATTTTATTAGATGGACTTAGTCAAGGAGACAAATCTCTCCTCATATCTTTTGATTTGATACAAATGAGCATCGAAAGGGTCTCTTTCATACCCAAGCATAAAGTATTGGATAATTTATTTTGTGATTTTGTAAGAATCTTTTATATTTTTAACACTTTATTCTTTCACATAACTAGCTTCCTATCTCTCATGAAGTGCTTGAAAGAAATTTGCAAAATAGGAAACCTTCCTACAATTTATTAACCTGAAATTTTGCATTCCTTTGCAAGGAAAACACCTTCATGCACAACTTTGAGATTTGACATATAGCATCCATAAATTAAGAAAGATAACGAGGAGCTTGGTGAATATCCCCATGAAAATTTAAAACATGATCTTCTCATTTTGAAGGGATCTTATCTGGATACCTTGGAATTTCCATAACATCAAGAGAAGGATAAACCTCATGTAAGTCCCAAGATTCCATATTTCTTCAATTCCTCAACCCTAAAAATGAAATCTGAAATCCATGCATTATTTTCAAACTTTTTCCAAATTGTGGAATCGCTAAGGTGAATCTTCAATTTTTCTTCACATTATTTCTTGTTTCCCCCTACAATCAACAAGTCTTGAAAAATATTCAAGGACAAGGGATTTTTCCATTCATGGATTCACCATATGAGCAAAGGATTTTCAAAATTCTGCACTCATAGGTGTCATACATAGCAAGACTACATATATGGGAGATGGGCTTTATCCTCGACAATGGTGCCAAAATGGTACCACACAAACCAACATCTTGTGATTGAGAGCTCTAAAACCAATGATGGATTATGGATAAATAATAGGGAGGTCAATTTCACCACACCTAACCCGTCTTCTGCTATTTAAGATAGCTATTCTCTAGATCAAAGGAGTCCCTAAATAGGATTACTAGGGTTTATTAATGAAGCTCTCAATGAATTTGAATAGTAACACTAGAAAACCAAGTTTTTTCATGAAAGTAAAAAATAATGGTGATGAAGGAATTGGACTCTAGTGTCTTATTAAATGGGGTCAATTAAGGATAATAATGAATAGCTTACTAACATCCAATGATAGTTAGGGTTTGACAGGCAATTCCTACCATATTCAAGAAAGGATAGATTTATCTTAGGATCTTCAAGAAAGTCTAGATTTATCTTAAATCCAAGTTCCATTATCTCTTAGACAAAAAATTGTTTGTTTATTATTTTTCATTTATACTTTACCCTAAATACATGTTGCATTATTTTCTAGACAAAAAAAGTTTTAGTTCATGTAGTTTTCACAGAGTCTCGCATTGACTTCCTTTACTAGTCTACACTCTTAGTTAAAGACCTTTGTTGCGTAATTATGATTTCCCATAATAGTGAAGAATCTAATGAATTGGGGAAAAAATGACCAATAGTGGAGGTTTTATGGTTGTCTTGTTCACATAATCACCCAAAATGTTGTTGTAGGGTTTCTTATGCAATTGTGGAGTTTTCCAGAACACACCGAAACCTTGTTTTGTTTTTCACATTCATAAGTAGCTAAGATATTAGGATTTCCTATGGGGTTAAGAAATTCCAAACCTCAAGGTATAGGCATACTACCACTCAATAATGCCGAGAACTTTCTCATATTGGTCTTTTCATCTATGTCCATGCTTATTTTTGCCCAATTTTATTTTTTTGATGCACATACCTCTCCAAAAAGCACCCAAAACTTAAGGTACAAATGTTTAGGGATTCCAAGAGGTCTAAGCAAGCATATAATCATCCCTAGTTGCACCATATTTTCTAGTGAATACTAATTATTATTGTAGGAAGACATCACCTATATTGAACCTTTCCTAGAACTACTTCTCATCCATAAAACAAGCCCTAGATTGTTTCTTTACCATAAATGTGTTCCTAAAATGAAACTGGGATTACTTCAAAAGTTTTTTTGAGGTAAAAATAGGCATAGAATCATTAATCAACATAAGTGGACAAAAATCCTTTTTTTTTAATTGTGGATCATGGATAGGATTATTTTCTATGGACAAAGGATTGATGTTGTTCGAGTCTTCAAACTTATCACAAAATTATCAAAACTACTTAAAGTGTGCCTGGATTCAGGAGAGATGGATTATTTTCTTGCTTACTATTGTTTAAAGACTCAAAACATATTGTATCATCTTAAGTCAAAGACTAGTAAATTAGTAATTGTTGATCATCATTACTGTTAAAAGTAAAAAATATTTCCTGTTAATAGTAATTATTATAAAAAGAATCAAAAGATAATTTATCCTCTACTTGTCATATTATTACTCAATTCTTGCTTCAAGCCAAATTTTTTGGAATTTCTTGAGATTATACCTACTTTGTCAACTAATTTGTAGCATAATTATATATCTACACCTCCCTTTTATATGTATATGTTTGAATGTATCAACAAAGTCCACCTTTCATCGCTTGAACAATCCTTGGGGAAAAGTTGGAAGTAAGGGAATGGAATCATCTTGCATTCCTGTTGTAGATGAGGAAGATATACTTTTGTAGGTTTAAGGCTAGGTTTCTTACATGTCTCCATAAATTCTCTAAAGTATTTCAACATTTTACTCTGGTAGTGAAAGAGATATGTGAGGAGTATGATGATAAAGGTACAGAGAAAGGGACTTTATGCCAGAGATTGATGATGGGAAATCTAGATCATGTATTGATGAAAGCTTAAAGGATTGTACGAACAAGTAGAGCATCCCATTCTTTTTTTGAAGAGGACTAAGTGTGGGAATTGGATCACAAGAAGAAATGATAGTAGCGTCCATTGGATTTGAATCAGTCTGATGCAAACAAAATAGTTAACTCACTTTTTAGTTGGTAGATCTAGTAATATACACCATTCTAAGTTCATGGTTTTATTCTAAATTTGCATATCTACAGTGGTAATTGTAGGGTAAGTGTGTATAGTGTGATATCCTATTTGTGTTCTTTTGAGAGATGGTACATGTTGCAGGATAAGGTAATCGATATAGTAACAATTGAGTTAGTAGATAATCGAGAACCTGTGATCGAAAAATATACCAAATTGTTGGTTTGTGTTGTGTCTTTCTGTCTTAAGGGAGTGGCTGACTTGTTGTTGTTTTCTTGTAGTGGAGGACTTACCTACTAGAAGGAAAATCCTTCTGTTAGTATCTGAGTAAAAAACTCAAAGCCTTAAAGGACTCACTAAAAAAGTGTAGGAGGTCCCCCTGGTTCTCGTAGGTTGGGATCCTATTGGAGTTCTATTGCTTGTTTCAATAATATGTGTCCCTTTTTGCTAGTAGCATTGGGGAGAAGACTGCAACTGTTGGAGTGGTAGTCTTGTTGTCTTAAGGGAGTGGTTGGCTTGTTGTTGTTGTTGTTTGGTAGTGGAGGACTTACCTACTAGAAGGGAAATTTTTGTGTTAGTATTTGAGTCAACAACTCAAAGCCTCAAAGGATTTTCCAGAAGAGTGTAGGAGGCCCCCCTGGTTCTCGTAGGTTGGGATCCTGTTGGAGTGCTCTTGCTTGTTTCCATAACATGGTGTCCCTTTCTGCTAGTACCATTGGGGAGAATAATGCAATCATTTGAGTGGTGTTTGGTAATGTGGGTGGCCTCAGCAAGGAAGAATGAAGACCCATTTCCTCTGTAAAAAAAAATACAAGTCTAAGCATTGTTGATTAGCATACTAGAAAAATATGGATATATAGTTTAGATACTCTCTAAAGAGGCAACATAACCAACCCTGTATCACCTATTAGATAGGACACTGGAAAAAAAAGGCTCCTTAGTCTTGGTATCTTGCATATAACATGGTTGGCATACCTTTCCTTCTTATGGAATCTTATGTTCAACCTAAGTGCATGCATCCGGTGTCATAGCATGTATGGGATGGATTTCCATTGGTTTTCAGTTTTTTTTTCATTTGGGCTGATAATATTTTGTCTACACTGGTTTCTTGTAAATATTATTTTTGGGTTTGCAATAAAAACCATTAGGCACTTTCAATGGATTCACTTGTTAAAAATGATTCTGTTTAATAGCAAGGTAGATTGTGCCATAGATGAACTATCTTTGTTTCCTAACCCCAATTCGTAATGTGTTGGGAATACATTTTCCTAGTGATTATATGCAGTTAGGTTGTTTGATGGGTGTTGTGATGGATATGCCAAAATACTATGAAGCCTTCAATAAACTTAACTAATACTGGTGGTTTCCTTTCTATAATTCTTGCATTTGGAGTACCTCACATATGTGTTATTTTAAGAGTGATTTCTAAGCATTGGAGGGTTTATGGACCACTAATTGTTTCAGTGAATCTTGTGCATTGCAAATCTGTCTAAGAATATTTCTAGTGCATTTGTGTGTGTACACCCTTTAGGAAAATGAGAAACATAACATGTGTATGGTAGGTAACTAAGAGTTGAACCGGGCCATATACAAAGACATCAACCTGCCATATCTCTATAACCAAATCTTCAAAGAACTCAAAGGTGGATGCATAATTTTTTAGGTGCGCCTTTTTTAGTAAATTCTATTCATGATATCTAATGTTGAGTTGAAATATCAAGTTCATTGATCTTTGATGCAGGAGATCATGATGACACTAGGTTCTTGGAAGAGGTGTTGAAATTGCATTGTGGTTTTAGTCCCAGATTGTTGTTGGTTGTTGGTTGTGTTGTGATTGATATTGATGTTACACATTGTTTTCCAGATCATTATGTTGTATGTTGAATGCTTTCCTTTATATTTCCCTTACACAGCTATTGCAGGCATCGAGCTATGACCACCAATGAGTTGTGATCTTATATTGCTGCAGCGTAAGCCATAACAAGTTGAAATTAAAATCAGAGTTAAAAACAAGGCCTGTTTTTTTGAAATTGTCCCAATTTTCAATGAGTTTTGAAGTAAAGAAATGTGTCGCATGATGACTTGATAACGGTTGTTGTTATTGAAATAATTAGCTCATCATTTACAAAACTATATAGAATTAACCTTTTATTCTAAACCTTAATCATACAACTCGAAAGTATCCTTGTGGAGAAGGTATTATATTTTTATTTATTCTTTTTGCTATGTGCTATCTGCTAGAGAGTGGGTTTTTAATTTATTTTTGGTGATAATGAATGTGCTTGAACATTACCTCAAGGACATGAATATTTTTCAAACTTTCAAAACCTTATTGTTGTATTCTTGTTGAAAAATAATACACATGTACTTTTGATTCCCCATATGAGCGAGGGTGCTTGGCCTTTAAGTAGATTACCTACTGCATAACAAGTGCTAAATTTTTTCTTGTTTTATGTCTATTATGGTTGAAATCTATTTATTGAGACACTTGAAAATTTAATAAAAACATAC
This sequence comes from Pseudotsuga menziesii, assembly GCA_001517045.1. Lineage (NCBI taxonomy): Eukaryota > Viridiplantae > Streptophyta > Pinopsida > Pinales > Pinaceae > Pseudotsuga > Pseudotsuga menziesii. The sequence goes on from LPNX010333147.1 coordinate 128,117, forward strand.
TCTTTTTTCTTGCTTGAAGTTTGGAACCTAACCAATGTAGGTCTAGTATGCAGAAATTTGAACTCCTGGCATGAGATATATGCTTAAACCATAGCTTCTTTTATGTTGTCAACATCTATTACTTTTGTTCTTGGTTAGAAGCTTGGAACTATAGTAGCAAGCCCATATGTAGAATTCGAATTTCCTACTTACAGAGAGCAAGCCTCCAGGCTATCTGTTGCAATATTGTACTAGGCTATCAGAATCTATGTTGCATTATTTGTGCTATTTGTGCGATCCTTGTGTGTGCATATGTTGAATGAAATAGTTAATGTGGCGTTTGTGCATGTCAAGGTGCAATTCTGGTCTATCTTTTGTTTTGTATGGAAGGCATTTCTACATATGATTGTTTCTTACATAGTATTTGTTAAGAATGCTTGTTCACCAAGACAGATCAAATGGTTTAAAATGTTGAATGTGTTTTGACGTTGTTGTTCTAGTAACATTGTTCTGTCTTCATTTTTGCCTCTTTTTTTAGGTTGTTTGAGTGCTTTCGACAAGTTAGAGCAATGCTTTTGGCCTTGAAACTCATGATTGAATTCATAGATAATCCCTTTTATAATTACGGATTTGCTTGTCTATTTTATTTTTTATTAGTAACCTTCTTCCCTTTGTCGAACATCTTGTAAGTTATGGAACTATTGCAGTTTTGGCATTGTAATCCTATATTACATTTTTCCTGCTTCCACTCCATTTAATGTCTCCTTTTGTTTCCAACATATTTCACATTTACTAATATATACCATTGGAAAGTCGTACTACTCATATTGTCAGGATCTTCATCTTAATTCCCTATGGAAACTACTATCCCTATCAAACCTCTATTCTATTGTGTTTATGGAATTACATTGTCAACGCAACCTTGTTCTTTAGTATATCCCCATTTGGTCTTGGAAGCTAGCTAGTATCAAATTGTTTTCTACTTTCCAATGTTCTCTTTTTGAATTTGAATTGATTATGTTTTGTTAATTTTCCCATGTAGTTACCAACACCTGGGATCATTTTGAATTACATGTCCACAAGAGAATAATTGATCTGGTTAGTTCTTTTGAAGTGGTGAAGTAGATGACATAAATTGCCATTGAACCTGGAGTTAAGGTGGAGCTTACAATTGTTGATACATGAGCATTCAAGAACTGAGATAATTTCCTATAATTTTGAAGATGTTAGTCATAGGTTTTTCATGTTTTTTACCTTCCAGTTTATTTCAGCGGATAATTGTATCTGGTTAAAATCTAGTTTCCCATTTAGATATTTCCTTGATTTTATTTTTCTACCTTTCACGCCATTTTCATTTTGATGTAATACAATGAAGGTTAGAAAATGATACAATCATTAATTTCTTTATCCTTTCACATTTCTAACAACTGGCCAGTTTACTAGCACTATTGCTTATACTTTCCTATATGGTTTCATAGTATGGAAACTTCTACTTCCACAATTGTGAGAATTTCATCTCAAACTAGATCTAGGAGCTAGAACAATTACAACAATAAAGTGTTTGACAAAATATGCAAGAGAAAACAAAGAGACAGAAAATTGTTGGAACAACAGATGTGAAAGGTGCTGATTACTTGTCATATTATTATCATACATCATTTAGAATACAACGTACAAATTTGAGTGTCTTTGGAAGCCAATTGGATTTATGCATGTGTCAATGTGAGAAATGACCTCAATCCCCCCTAGGTGGACCAATGGAGACCCAAATTAACCCAAACATACTCAAATTGATGTGTGAGTGTTGGTGAGATATGTTGGGTCATTAAAGACTCCAAACCATGCATGGGTGAGAAGATAGAGGCAAGTGGGGTTCTCTAGGTGGCATTAAATGCTCATAGGAGAGCTAAAACATGCCAAATGCACCCCTAGAGCACTTAGTCAAACCAAGGCCCCACAAATCAAGGAGGTAGCACTCCAATTCATTAATGAGGGAGCACATGGGCTAGGTTGACCAAACTAGGCGTTGTTGTAGGTGTGAATAGGAAAAAATAACCAGATATATTGTTGGATTAACTCTCCTAAGTCTAAACCATAGGACATCAATGAAATTTAGGAAAATAAAGTTATCCTAAGATCTAAAATATATACTAAGGATGTATTACTGCTCCTACACCCTCCCTTAATCTAGAATTAGTACAATTTAGTTATTTTGAGGCCTTGGAAACTAAGGCACAAGTCACCTTTTACAAATTTGATTAATCCTTGTAACAGAGGCAAGGAGGAAAACCTCATGGGGAAAAACGTCCCCTCAAAATTGGATTATGAAACATAAACAAAATCTGCATATATTCCAAACTAAAAAAATGTCTGGAGGAATCTTCTTCTTGGGAAGAACTGGAATGTGCTCAATCAAGTCAAGAACAACTGCATCATAAATCCTTAGACCATGGAGAACAACTGAAATGCACTGATGGGAGAGAAAAATTGTACTCTTCATATTTGAACTTCGAACCACTATGTGAGTAATTCGAACTAGACAGGATGCCATTGAGGAATTCGAACCACCAGGTGAGTAATTCCTGAAAGAGACTGTAAATGCTTGAGAATAGGTGACCCCAAGTGATTCATAAGGATCTTGAAGCATCAACTTTGAATGAAGGTTGTAATTAGCTGCAAGAATGTGGAACAAGAGTCCCAAATGTGCCATTGTGACTGCAAAATCTTCTCCATATTCATATGAACTTGAAGGAACTCTACTAATGATGGTGGAGAAATACATGGGAAAAATAGTGTAAATCAATGAGAGATATTCACTTGACATCCAAAAATCTCCATTTTTTTAACCAATACTCTTATGTGAAGAAAACCCATCTTCTAGAGCAGGCTCGCTATGGACATCAACTAGCAATACATCTTGCAAATTTGTTACAAAAGACATAGAGGAGAAGGGTGTAGAATGGATAGATAAATATTTAGCAGTAGTGATGGAAGCAACTCATATGCTCTCTTCATTAAACATAGCTTCTTGACAAGAAGAGGAATCCATACAAGAAGAAACTTGAGTTGGATCATTTTCTTAATCTTTGGATACTACTTCTTCTTCATTTTGAACAACTTCTTGAGAAATGCATGTGGCTGAGATCATAGGAAGAACACATAAGGAGGTTCCCATTTGATTGCTCTCTATATAGCTCACATATTCTTGCTGCATTCCAAGAGCTTCATATATATTTCTCCAAAGCTCGAATGGATAATCAGCCGAATCAAGGATGTAGTACATCGTAGGAGGTATAGCTAGACACATAGTTCCATAGGTTCTATCATTGTCATTAAGCCAAGCATCCTTCTCTTGATAGGACTCTGGTTTTCTCACAGCACCAATGGACACATCATAGAGACATTTCCTCTTGAGATATGCACACATCTTCTATTCCATTCAGAATAGTTGAATGGGGAAAGGAGAGGAACAACTTTCGAATCCATGAACTTGTTGTAAAAACATGCAATGAAAAACACTCACATAAACTGGAAATATTCGCTAAACAGCAACTCAACCTCACAAGATTTGTTGCAAATCCATCTAGCTGTGATACCATGTGAGAATTTCATCCCAAAATATATCAAGATCTAGAACAATTTCACCATCAAAGTGTTTGACAAAATATGCAAGAGAAAATAAAGAGACAGAAAATAGTTGGAATAACACATGTGAAAGGTGCTTATTACTTGTCATATTATTATCTTACATCATTTATAATACAATGGGAAAATTCAAGTGGCTCTAGAAGCTAATTAGAGTTGTACATGTGTCAATGTTAGAAATGAGCTCAATCACCCCTAGGTGGACCAATGGAGACCCAACTTAGCCCAAACAGACTCGAATTGATGTGTGAGTGTTGGTGAGGTGTGTTGGGTCTTTAATGAATCCAGGGCATGTGTGGGTGAGAAGATAGAGGAAAGTAGGGTTCTCTAGGTGACAATTAATGCTCCTAGGAGATCTAAAATAGGCCAAATACACCTATAGCGCACTTATTCAAACCAGGGCCCCACAAATCAAGGAGTTAGAGCTCCAATGCATTAATGAGTGAGGACATGGGCTAGGTTGACCAAACCAGGCACTATTGTAGGTGTGAATAGGCCAAAATAACCAGATATATTGCTGGATTAACTCTCCTAAGTATAAACCATAGGACATCAATGGAATTGAGGAAAATCAAGTTAGGCTAAGGTCTAAACTATATACTAAGGATGTGTTACTGCTCCTACAATAATTTGTAGTGAGTGCTATCTTTTAAGTTCATATGCTTTTTCTTATTGATTTTGATAGAATCAAGGTACCGTTTAAATGCTTCTTCTGTCAAAATGATTATTGGTATTGAAGTGTTGTGTATTTGCAACTTATTTTTTTGGTCAAGGATGTTCTTGGATTTCATAACTATTTAGTTGTGTTCAATCTTTCTTGTGTATAAATTCTAAAATTTTACCATTTCACAAGGTAGAAGCTAGTTAACTACTAGGCACTATTGCATATACTATAGAATTTATGAGTTAGTTCAAGGCAAATTTGCAATTTTTTTATTGTTCAACTACATAAAATGGCATGTAGGAGATTTGTTTATTAGACAATATTTTGTAATTTAGGTTGTTGGGGATGGAGTAAGTACTCCAGGTGTAATGCAAAAGTCGGTATGCTATATTGCAGAGACACTAGGCTAATGCAATCGATACTGATCTGCATGACAAATAAAAATTTATAATTTTATTTGACAATGTAATAAAGTATAAACTAAGTATTCATGTTTGTAATCCACGTGTTAACTCAATAGAGGTTTTCTGAAGAGAGAGTATGAAATCAGGTAGAAATATAACATGTGAATAATCGGTTTGGATTGGTTGAGGTTACCGATTTGCATTACAGATGAAAAATCTATTTGGTAAGCTGAATAAAAAAACCATTAGTATTAGTGCTCCAGCTTGTTGATCACATTTAAAACATGTTCTCCCCTCTTATGCACATTCATTCTATGTTTTCTCATGGTTTGAAGAACGTTGTTTTTTTCTTAATATCTACAGGTCATCAGTTTTCTAATGCATAGGCCACCTACAGACCATCGAATTTTCAAGTCTCGTGACATGGTATCCGACGAAGAGCTAATTGAACCAATGACTAACAGGCACAATATTCATGTCATATCCATCGTATATTCAACTAGTATATGTCGCAAATTTGATGAGGAAAATTCAGAAATTCGACAACCTAGTTGTCTCAAATTCAATGGGAAGGAAGATATTCAACAACAACTTCATCTCAAATTTGACAAGAAGATGTCGAAAATTCAACAACCGAACTGTCTCAAATTCGACGACATACAGATGAAACAATTCCCTATATTATCTTGATACTCTGTCAAAATATCAATGAGGTTTGAAAGGGATTCAAATATATGAAGAATTCCAACCAACGACAAAAAAAAACTGTTGTTGTCGAATAACAGACACGTGTCTGTCGAAGTTCATACATGGCATCTATCAGATTTTGTGCTCAAATTCTATTGTGGTTGAATGGTCCAATAGATACTGTTAAAAATAAATTAAAACTCCTCAAAGACTAGGGGATAGAGGTTCATGGTTTTTTCAGGTCGTATTTTCATTAGTTTTTCATAGAGAAAACCCTAATCTTTCATGAATTTGTCGACTGGTGCACTTGTAATTACTCATCTTATGAGAGAGTAATTACGGATGCAACCAAGCCTAAAATCTCGTGTCCAGTTAGCCCTTGTTACGGAGAGAAATTCCTATGGCTTGGGTTACCACAACAGACAGCTTTGACTCCAGAAATCAATCTTTCCCAATATGCAATAGAAATAAAATGTCTAACACTAAAGGATCAGACCTCGTACCTTATTTCGGACGGTTGAAGTAGATCCATGTTGAGCTTTCCAATCTTCAGCTTGAATTGATATAATACTTCCTCAACAACAAGTAAACAATACAAGCATACTATATATCATGGTGTTAGATCTATTCTAGCATATATAGTCAATAATGTAAAAGCATTTGACATATTCCAATGGATACAATATTTAATCAAATACACATCATTGGACAAGAAAAGATATTTCCATTAATATAAATCAGAGATTACAAGATAGATACAACCTCTGACGGCACGTCTGCGAACCAGAGAAACTGAATCCCCCACTTGGGCCTCCACCACCTCAATCCTCCATCTCACGATAGCAAGCTCACTAGCAAAAGACAAGCTTGGGAAGAACACAAAAGTGCTCCAAGGGACAAAGGGATGCAGACTCAAGTATAAATTCCGACAACAATGGACTATAGTTTCCTTGCTCTCAATCTCTCTATATGCCTTCAATGTACCAAGGGGTTCCTTATATAGCTTCACAAAGGATAATGAAGGGTCGAATCTGAGCGATCTCAAGGCATATGGAAGGCCAGGAGTTGAATGAGTTGGATCCATGTCAAGGAAAACTCCAAAAGGATTTGGATTATGCACACATCCCGATGTACGCGGTTATAGGGGTCAAACCTGCGTATGTACGCGGTTATCGGGTAAAAATACGCATATATCATTTTTCATATAGTTTTAGGGATGATTAAGGAAACATCAAAGGATAAAAGATAGTCCATGGGTTCTAAAGAGTCTGCAATGGGACAGGGGAAGGCCATACAAAGTGTGATTCACCTAGAGTGGTGAAATCTGCTATAACAGATGCCCCCTAATGTGTGAGGTCAGAGGGGTCATACGATGGCCGAAATACATTATAAGTCCATCCTAGAAGTGGAGTGATGAAGGATCCCAAATGGAAGACCAGCCACCCAATCAGCATAGTACAATAATACAAGTCTGCATATAACTGCAAGTACATATAGCAGTCCCAGATACATAAGAGTACAATGGCCATGAATAGGCATGATACATGATATCACATATGTGGTCATCGCCATGTACAATATATATATATATCAGAATCTCCATGATGAAGATATACAAAGGACCATGATCTCTAGAATGGCTGAAGATATACAATAGATCAAGATCTCCATAGTGGCTGGAAATGTCTAACATACACTGGAATTAAGTCACGAGAGCTGAAATCTCATGAACACTGGCACGATCAAGGAGGTAGCATATAAGAGATGCCACCAGTCTGGAAAGTCTTCTACAAAAACCACTACAAGTACATCTCCTACTATGCTAATAGAGGTGTCGAGGTCGAACATAGTAGTCCATCATCTGATTACCGGTCATTGATGTATACCGTTAACAGACGCGAGATTACCCACCGATAATGAAAATGGGAATCAAGGTACTAGAGTGCAAACTAACAAGTGTGAATAGATGTGTTGAGGTCGAACACTTGAGAGAATCCATCAATAAAGGGACATTGATGTATTCCCAAGAAACTGTCGATGGTGAGAGAACCTGCCACTGATGACTGCAAGTCTCAAGGCACTCAAAAGGACTCTAGATTCCAATCCCAGAATAAATGATCTGAAGTTGATGGGATGAAATCCGTTGGAAGGAGGGAATTAATGCATACCCCATCATCCAACATGAGGTACTCACCCAAGCTATCTAATGTGGAAGGACTCGATCATAAGGTGCACGAACCAGTAACTGTACCGGGAATGGCTGACATGCAAAGTCAAGATAACTGAGGAATGGCCGACACAGGTTTCAACTTCCTTCAAACAAGAGAATAACAGCGTATGGTGACTGAATGAAGGTAGCATAGACTTGATATACAAACTGGGACATCTCTGTGACATAGGAGGCATCAACAGAGGCTCCATAAGGACTGGAAGCTTAACCAGTCGGTGGAGATAAACTCAGATAAATGAGTACAGCTCCTAAAGTCAAACTATAACCCAACCAATGGATGTGATATACAGTGCTTTGTTTGAAGGCGACACGACATGACAGCTGCCAAAGATAACATCTTTCCTTGTCTGGATTTTTGGTTTTTTAATATTTTTTGGACTTTTTCAGTTATTTGAAAAGCTTGAAAAATGAATAAACTAGCTTTATAGTTACAAACTAGGAGGAGACGAGTGTCATAAGGGCAACCAAACTAGTTCCAAGTAGTGGAACATACCTATGCTCAATGCAAGGATACATGTGTAGGATATCGACACTCGGGGGAAAATCCCCTCCCGGTAAAAAGGGAATCAAGCTACGAAGGATATAAGAAATGGCTTTTCATTTCTAGACATGAGACAAGCTCGGGCTATATGGATGAAATGCAATGTCAGGGGAGCCGGCATAAATCTCAATAAGGTAGGCAAAGCTCATGATAATGCATTCACAACTTGACATAGGGGGAGTCTGGAGGGAAACCGTCCAGCATAAGATCAAGAGGAGTATGAGGCTCTTGCGAAATGTCATAGCAGTACTATACAATAGACTCCCACACCCTGAAGGAGAAAATGTCGGCATGGGCACCAAATGCAAATAAGGGGCTAACTAGGGTACCCATGTAAGGTGAAGCTCTACCACTCATATTATGCCACTTCTAAAGCAGCAAGAAGGTTCTGTGACATAATAGAGTGGGTTCGTACCTAAGGTCATGGTGACATGGTCATAAGGTCATGCAAAATGCAAATGGTGGTGAACCTAACCTATATGCCATTGTAGATGTTATACCTGAGATCAGTATGAATGGGTCAATCCAACGGCTGAAACGACACTGAAAATGGTCTTCTACATCACAAATTATGTCAGAAACGGTCCAAAATGGTTAGAAACTGTCAAAACTATAGGAAAGGGGGTAAAAATTTTCAAATATTTGAAATTTTTTCTATAAATAGTAAAAAATATAAATCATTTGAAACTTTTACCCATTGGAGCTTTGATTTTCAACTGCAAATTCCAGGAGATACAACCAGTGGAATTCACAACCGTTTCTTCCAGGTATTTACTCATGCTCTCCTCATGCATTTTAATATAATTTTTGTTGATTTTCATGGTGAAATGAGGTTGTTTAGGCCATCTCTACATGAGCGCTGCAGCCCACGTGGATATCGAAGCTTTTTCTGTGTATAGGGTTGGCTATATGCAGAAAAGAGGCTAGAAACCATGTACATACGTAGCTGTTTGTAAAACAGTTGCGTATGACGCCGCACAAGTGAATTTATAAGAATCTAATGGGAAATGTGGCAATTTCTCTTGCAGGATGGTGCTAGAATGGAGAAAGCGCGAGCATGGTGAAGTAGAGGAAGCTCTAAGGGCCGACATGATGGCTCAACAAGCTCTTCGAGCATGCAGACTCTACAAGTTTTGGTGTCTTGGTGGTCTGAGGGCCAAACCAAGACTGCTAGAGATGCTGGTAGACTATTGGGATCCAGACTCAGAGTCCTTCTGGATAGATGGGATGTCTCTCACCATAGAGGTGGAAGACATATACTTTATCATAGGTCTATCTAGACGAGGGGAGGTGGTGAAACTTCATTCCCGAGGTGGGCCAGGCGATGGGATTACTATCGATGAGTACGTAGCTGTGTACTGCTACCCAGATACTGAGAAGGTGGGAAGTCAAGTCCCCACCAATGCTATACAGGTGCTGGGCCTAAAGGCCATACCACTGATGCTGGGCAGGATAGCAGGATTAGCCTCACTCCATCAGGCCTCACGGCCACTGATGTTCTATGCGGTGGAGTGTATTAGACCAACCATATATGACCGGAGTACTACACTACTGAGCAACATGAAACACCAGCTCAGTGAGTGTAAGGCAGGCAGGATACGAAACTTCAGGTTTAGCAGCATTCTGAGCACGTTTTTCTTCGAGCGTGTTCCAGGATTGAGCCCTAGAGTGGATGTTCCTCTCCACGGGGTTCGAGATTCGGCCCAACGACGTTGGGCAGATGCTATGCACAGACTGGGGGGTGGTAGGGTGGCCAACCCATATCCAGCTGACTTCTTTCCATGGTGGCGACGACAGATTGTTGCCATAGATGACTACCCCTATGGAGGGATAGATTTCCAGGGGGATCCAGACATGCCATTGCCACTAGGATCAGCATATGGAGAGATAGGTACTGAATCTCAACTCTCACTCTTTTTTTTGTTAAAAGTTTTTTGAGTTATTTAATTTTTTTGTATTTTCTTTGATTATGTGGAATCAAAAAGACATGTTTTGGCATGACAACACATAGTGACATCTACTATTCATGTGCAGATGTGGGACCATGGAGACCAGAGGGCTTCCCACGTCATAGACGGAGGGGAAGAGGGGATGACATCACAGGTGTGGATGCGGAGCGAATGTTCCAGAGCATTCATACCAACTTCATACTACTGACTCATAGATTTCCCATGGTGCAAGTCGAGGACTTTCCTGAGGCCATGCAGTGACAGGTGGTGGGCGTGCCACGCGCATGGGTGCATTTATTTCGGTGGCTAGCTAGAGCCGTAGTGACGTATCATGATCACAACCCTCCTCCTCCACAGGATTAGATACCTGGGAGTGTATATGTTTTGTACGACCATGTATTATATGATGGAAGCTTTGAAAGCTCCACTTTTGTATATGACACTATGTATTACCACATTTTTTATATATATAAAAGGTTTTATGGTGATCGGTTTATTTATTTACATGTGTAAAATTGTTTGTGATTAATTTATTATGAATGAAACAAATCCCAATATAACACGTAGTTAGCATATGAGTTAGCAACTTGATTATCATTTCTTGGAATGTGTATATATGTGATACTGTCAAATTGTTGTTCTAACAATCTCACACGTAAGAATATTCTCAATAATGTTGAATCTCTAACATGGTACAAACCATTGAGCTGTGACACTACTAACTCTGAATCAAGACGTACCTCAATAGATAGAACGCCATGTGAAATGGCATCCCGTAGAAGCTCGATAACGGCACTATATTCAGCAACATTGTTGGAAGATGGCCATAGACATACACCTCCTAAAGACAGTACCTGACCCATAGGAGTATAAATCACCCAAGCAGCAGAGGCTGAGTTTTGAGTGTGACGGCTTGCACCATCCGTGAATCCTATGTAGGTGGAAGATTCCATTGACATCTGCCAAAAGAAACGGAAACTAATCACAAACCCGATCACGA
>LPNX010333147.1:139280-153403 GCA_001517045.1 Pseudotsuga menziesii
TACACTAATATACAACAAGCAGCCTTGGCTAAAGATCATGCATAGTATTTTTTGAGATAGAGCCCATTTCTAGGCTCCGCCAAATCTGTGCCTTCATAATCGACTAACTCATAGGCACCCTTCTCTAAGACACGCTTGACCATGTAAGGACCACGCCACATAGGATTAAATTTCCCTGCTCCCAAGGGTTCTTTTGATTGATCCCACAAAAGGACCAAGTCTCCTTCACTAAACACTCTTGGACAGATAGACTTGTCATATTGGACCTTAACGCGACGTTTATTAACCTCTATAGCCACCAAGGCATCTCGACGCTGCTCATCAAGTTGCTCGAGGTGGACCAAATGATCCTCCAAAGGTGAAGTGTCTGGTAAGAGTTCCACAGCTAGCTTCAATGAAGGAATCTCGCATTCAACCGGAAATATCGACTCCACTCCATGCACAAGTTGATATGGAGAAAAACCAGTGGCATTCTTAACCGCAGTTTGATATGCCCACAAAGCAGGGTATAACATAATATGCCAATTCATCTTGCTCTGTGCGATGGTTCGTTGGAGAATGGACTTAAGTGATTTATTCACTGCTTCAACCTGTCCATTCACTTGGGGGTAGTAAGAAGAGGAGTGCTCTTGCTTATACCCTAACTTGGATGCCAACTCTTCCATCATACGATTCTGAAAGTGTGAGCCATGGTCAGTGACAAGCTCTTTCAGAATCCTGAACCGAGTAATGATTTGGTTGAATACGAAGTGAGTGGCTGTCGCACCGTCATATTTTACTGTAGGCATTGCCTCATCCCATTTCATGAAATAATCCACAGCCACTATAATATGATGCTGCCCCCCCAACCGAAGCTGGGTTGCAATCCATAAAATCGAGCCCGCACTCGGTGAAGGGACCGGCGGTGATAATGGGATGTAATGGGGCAGGCTTTGAGCACATATTTCATGCAAACACCTGGCAAGGGTGGCACCTCTTGACCACATCAACACAATATTTAAATATCGATGGCCAGAAATGACCTGCTCTCAAAATATTTTGAGCTGTAGAAAGCCCAGATAAATGACCACCACACGCCCCTCCGTGGCAATCATTCAGCACAACCTCCTCCTCCTCTTGAGTTAAACAACTTCGTAAAATGGAATCTACCCCACGGCAGTACAAAGTATTGTCCACTATAAGGTAGTTCTTAGAGACATGACGTAATTGTCGTCTTTCATCTCATGAGATGTGAGTAGGGGTCCTCTGTGTTTGCAGATATACTATGATATCTCCATACCATTGGTCAGACGTTGAGATTAAGAAGATGTGTTCATCGACAAATGTATATTCACAAACCAACTCCTCGGCCTCGCTCAGGAAATCCGATATAAGCTCTGCAAAAATTAACGACTTCTTCGACTTTGCCGAAACAAATTCGAGATCGAATTCTTGCAGAATGACAATCCATTTATTATAGTTTCCCCCAATCATCCTTCGTGTGAGGACGAATTGAAACGGATTGACATGGGCCACAACCAAGGTCTGGCAAACGAGAATATAATGTCTCAAATGCTGAATCGTATGTACAGTCGCTAAAGCAAGCTTCTCGACATGAGAATAATGAATCTCTGTGTCAATAAGGTTTCAGCTCAGATAATATATGACATGCTCTTGGAGCTCCTCATCCTCCTAAACCAACACCATACCAATCGTCTCTAAAGACGCAACCACATATAATAGGAAATCATGGCTATAATCCGGAGGACTAATCACTGGGGCCGATGCTAGGGCTCGCTTAAGTGCATCAAAGGACTCCTGGGCTTGCTCATCCCATTCAAAGGGAGTATCCTTCTTCAAGAGACGCATGAAGCCTCTAGTCAAATTGGCAAATTTGACCACAAATATTCATAAGAAGTTTGCCATACCTTGCAAAAACTGAAGATGACGAATGTTCTTCGGGGGAGAAAACTAAAGTATTGCCTCAACCTTTAAGGGATCGACTCTTATGCCCTCCTTTGAAATGATGAATCCTAGTAAATGACCTGACTTCACAAAAAAGATGCACTTATGAGGATTTAATCGAACCGAATAGTGCCGACATCTTTCGAAGACCAATATCAAGTGATAGGGATGAAGCATTCCCATACGAGAATGAGCAGCGAGGACATCCAAAAATACTTCAATAATAGACTTGAGATTGTGGAAAATCAAGGTCATCGCTCGCTGAAATGTAGCTCCAGAATTTTTAAGGCTGAAAGGAATTTTTCGATATGCAAATGTTCCCCAAGGACAAATATTTGCAGTCTTGTGTTGGTCCTCAGGTTTAATCTGGATCTGATTATACTCGAAAAAGCCGTCCATGAAGGAGAACACCTCGCTACCCACACACTCATCCAAAATCTGATCTATAAATGGTGTGGGGAAGTTATCCTTAGGATAGGCATGATTCAAATCACGGAAATCAATGCATATTTGGATCACTCCCTGCTTCTTATCCACCGGGATGGGGTTTGAAACCCACTCCATCAAGGGAATGGGATAGATGAAACCATCTTTCAACAGCTTCTCTATCTCTGCTCAATGGCGGGTGCTTTCCTAGGATTCACAGCACATAAACGTTGTCGAACAGGCTTAGCGTTGGGGTAAGTCTTAATCTCATGTTCGACAATCTGAGGGTCAATACCTGGCATCTCATCATAAGACCAAGCAAAAACATCATGAAATTCCTTGAATAGCTCGGTATATTCGAGAATCTCAGCATGGCACTACTACATTTTGACCAAAAATCTAACAGCCTTCATGTCGGATTTTCGACACTTCCCTGTCGCATGTACGACACTTTGATTTTTTTTTAAGTGTCGGAAACTTGTCGTCGATTGTCCAACACCTAAGTAACCGTCGGTTAAATTTAAAGCGTCGGTTAAGTGACGGCATATCTTCGACGGTAGTGAAAGTGTTTTAAGAAAATAACCTTCATGCCGTTGGTTAAGCGACAGCAAGGCCGTCGGTTAAGCGACGAAGGTAAGGACTAAGCGTCGGTGAAGCGACATTAAAAACCATTGGTTAAGTGACGGAAATAACCAATAAGTGTCAGTGAAGTGACATAAATACCTGTCGGTTAAGCGACGAGAATGGTCACTAAGCGTCGGTGAAGCGACACCTACAGGCGTCGCTTAAGCGACGGTTTTGAAATTTTTTTTATTTTGAAATAATCCCTGAAAGGAGAGGAATCGAGTATGCCGAGGAATAGCAGCAGTGTATATGAGACTCATCAGTATAGCTTTCATTAAGATCTTGTTTAGTGTGGCTACATGTAACTTAAACCTGTTCATATGTACAATGACATCAATCTGGTTTTCATGGAAAGAAAAGAATGTACATGCCTTACACACGAATATTTCACCATTTCTAGAAGAAATTTGCCATGGGAATTGGTTTACCTGTTACTACAACAAGTTTTAACACATGTTTACTTGATATCAATTCCTGTAATGAGATATTTTTCTCATTCTAGGAGAAAATGTAAGCTGTTGCACGCCAATTGTTTACCATTTCTGGAAGAAATTGACCATGGGCATTCGTTTACCTATTGGTGCAACAAGTTTAAACACATGTTTACTTGCTATCAGTTCCTGTTATGAGATATCCTTCTCATTCTAGGAGAAAATGTATACTGTCTTCAATTTTCACAATATATTTTCCTTTTGAACTTCTGTATCTACACGAGTCTTAAACGTTTTTGAATAGAAGCATGCTTTTGATATCTGACAGTACTTCCCTAGACTATACACCCTCCATATGATGACTGTAAAATAAAAAATTTGAAATACCTTTTGTTTCAGCTTCTCAGACAGAGGAGCAATGTGCATTCTACACATTCCAGTATGGATGAAATTAATTCCCATACACTACCATACACTACCTTGTTTGATGCATCCATATTTCATTGTCATTTTGTACTTGCTAGTCTTTTTCGATGCCCATTATATCTCTACATTATAAATTTACTGGTTAAATTCCCTTCCAAAAGAAATGGAACTCTATATATGTGTATGTATCTGTGCATGTGCACATGCACACATGTATACAGGCCTTTTAAGTTGTCTAGTGCAATCTTGTTTCGTCTCATCAGACTTGGATTCTTGGATTCGTAATTATCCAGACATTATTCTACTTTCTGTTAATATATTACGGCACAATTTGGGAAAGCTAAGCTTAATGGTCTCCTTCCTTCGAGAAACTCATTATATTAGAATCACAAATTCTACATTCAACTGTGATACTAGGGTAGATGCTATCACCATAAATACAATTCTGCACTTACACAGCTAGGCTATCTAAATCAAAGTTTCTTTTGAACTGCAAGTGACTATTATGGTTCAATTCTACTGAAATCTAAATCAAACAAGTAGCCTATGGGAATTACCCTTTACTTTGTTGATATCAGAAATCCAGTATTATTTATAATTCAAGCATCTTCCTCTAAATTTTTGCCATGATTAAAACTTAACAGTACATACCTCAACAGAAATAACTGTCGGAGTTCCCTATTGCCTGGAATCCCTCAGAGCTTAGGATCCTTTCTGACATTGATGGCCTTAACCAAATGGGTTTCATGGAGATATGATAGAGTACACCTAGACAATTGTTTACTCGGCAAAAACTGACCTAAAATGAGAATTTAATCCCCAAAACATAAAATTTTATGCTGAGATTGACAAAAGAATTTGATTTTTTTTCGAAAATCAGACCAGAAAATAGCTGTGAAGCAAACCCAAATGACAAAAACAGACCAATTTCATTGCAAATCCTTATAGTGGATCATTGTTTCATCGAGGAAGAGGCCGGAAGAGAGGCCAAGGTAGCAACGCAATATGCCAGATCAGCTACATACTTTCTTCTCCATTTCTATAGTTGATACAAACGATAAAATTTCCTTCTGTATAATGTACAATAGAAATTTATCCAGTTGTTTCTATCTTTCTATCCTCCTTTATCACATGGCCTCCTGTGTATTTACTATTTATGTCTCTCTTTTGTACTCTTTTGGAAATGATTTATAGTGACAATAGCAATGCATCATAAGGGCACCTACTTTATTCTGCACTTATTTTCAATATAACTTATGACTCAGTTTTTGCTAAAAATTGGGAAAAAGAAAGAGTCCCTCTCTAGATTTCATATTTTCCTATCATATATATAATGGAACTCACTATGATTTCCACGCCTTATCTTTGTTTATATTTATACTCAACGCTGATGTCCACATTTTTGAAAGGCGGTTATGAAAAAAGAACGATCTTATATGCCTTCCTTGATCTGCATGTATTATTCACATCTCATGAAAGTGTGCTCCCCTTTTCTACCTTGTCTGAATATTTTATCTGCCCTTGTTTATTAAAGGTCCGAGATTATGTGACTTCTACTGCAAGAAAACAAACATACCAAAGTCAAAGACATTGGCAAACTGGTTTGAAGTTGCTTGAAGGGGATGTAACTTCACAACTTGCAAGAGTTTCTCTCAAGATTTTGCCATTGCATTGCATTAGGTCAGAGACAATACAGAATTGTATTTCATTGGTCAGTTCTACATACACAGTGTATTCGGGCTTGCTTGAGGATGTATCAAACGCTGTACAGCTTGGAGAAGATGTCCAATTTCCATCTAAAAGGCTTGCAAAGGTTTTTCTCAAGTTTGCGTTCTTTTGTGATGAGCTTCTTAGTTCTACAAAATATGCACAGTGGGGCAGTGAAGTCCAGTCTAGAATTAAACAGGGGAATTTATCAACTGGCCTTTCTCCTTCATCTACATATCCCTTACTTGTTGTAAAATACATAATGGAAGCTGTACAGATGGATAATTCAATGCCAGTTCAGCATGGGATTGCAAGAGTGATAACATTGTTGGGGCATTGTTGGGGCCTATGTTCAATTTGATACAGTGAAGGGAAGGTACCCGTGGCATTCAAGCAAGAAGAATATAGGTTTAAAGAGTATGGCAGCGAAACCGAGGCGATCATCAATAATAATGTAGGTCAGAAATTCTGATTCTCAGTGGCCAGTTGATTGCCGTATGTGCACATTCCACTGGTTGAAAGAAGTTGTTATAGGCAAAGGTGTAAGGATTCCACAGGTTCCATGTCTAAACTGCAGAGAGAAGGCATAAATCCCAAAAATAAAATCTTGTGAAACAGCTGGCAAGCAATAACTAGGTTTCTATTTCATCTAAATCCATATTCCCAAAGCTTCTATAAACTCCTTCAAAGAAAATGTTTAAGAAACATGGTTGGTAAGCCATATACATTTGTTTAGAGACTGTTCAAAGATCTCTTGGCGGAGGTGTTTAAAATGGTGCTGTATTATCCACTTTCTAAGACGATAAATTAGTGTCCAATTGATGCTCCAGTGGGGCATATTTATTCCTAAACAGTATTACAAAACCTGCCAGGTTTGAGTTAGGTTCATAATTCAAACCGGCCTCAGCACATACAACAGGTCAAGTTGACCCACTGACAACACAAGCTCACTGTCTGCAAGCATAAGAGGGAGACTTTGACCCACAAACTCAATGGGAGGTGTAACATACTGAAGAGATGAGTTTTGACAGCTTTGTTAATCTCCCATTCACTATTTTTATTGATAAGTATTACGTCAAAGCCATCCCATAGGCATAAAGGCTGTAACTGCCAGTGTGATTAGAAATGACAACAATATATGAGGAGATGGCCACACAATATTCTTAAATATGCAATTAGAATGTATCTACAATAACAATAGCCTTAGTAAAAGCTATAATTTTAGAGAGAGATGTCAAAGGGTACTATGTTGGCCAAAAGTTCATTTGAATTATCTTCTTTCTTCCAAAATATAGGTGACTGATTATTGCAGGGGAAAACTTCCAGCGTGATAAGAAATGACCACAAGGTAAGAGAAGATGACAAGCCGATAGGCTTAAATATGTAATCAGAATGTATCTACAATAACTATAGCTTAAATGTAGAATAATTACAACCAAAACATAGTCAGTTGCAAATGGATATAAGAAGAAAATGTCAGACTGTCAGTTTTAACAAGTTGAGACAAGATTTCAGCAATACGCAGTGGCTAGTTTAGTTTAACATCATCCCACCACAGGAGTAGTGATGGTTTCCTGTAAGGTGTTTGTATAATTTAATCTATGTAGGTGGGCATAATTGATAAGTGGCAAGTCTTTTGGTTAGTAACTGCCAAGAGTCAAAATAAATCAAATATTCTTAATTGTGCCAAAAGCAGTGTCAAAGCTGTAAACAGTAAGCCAATAATACCAGATGATTTGTTGGTCATCTTAAGGGAGAAGCATACCCTAATAAGGATACTTTCTGAGAAATCCCACAATTAAATATTACAATGGTTTTCCTCTTTCTTCATCTATATAAAACTGTATGATAATAACTCAGAACTTCTGAGTAGGATCAGATTTATACATGGAAAAAATATTCAAATTATAGGAAGAGGAATATATATATATATAAGGTGGAAGTTATATGCTTTGTACTCAATTCACAAATAAAATTTGCAAATACATCATCATCTCATTAACAATATATGCATCTGAATTTAGTAAATAAGTGCAAAAGAAATACCCCAAAGGAAGAAAACGCCTTATAAAATTAGCATACCCTATCACAATTTTGAATTGGTCCTTTGTAAGAAATTATCATCCCAGGTAATGACAATAATTTTTAATAACAGTGGCTAGTTGGGCTGAAATCGTCTACGTATTTTTCCCATTATTTTTCTACTTTCTTTGTATAACTGAAACCATTAAGAAACTGTATTTTAGGTCTGAAACATGCATGCAAATTGCTTTGGCAATCAAGGAAGAGGTGGAAGACCTTGAGGTAGCTAATATTCAAGTAAGTCTTCACAATTGGTTGTGTTTAATTCAATATCTTATATTACTTTTTTACTTTCTTTTCATATCCATTTATCTCGTCTTTTTATGAAGCTGTTCTATCCTTGATTCCAGATCATCCAAATTGATGAACCAGCACTTAAGGAAGGGTTTCCTTTACGCAAGACAGAACATGCACACTACCTGGATTGGGTAGTTTACGCTTTCCGAATTACCAACTTTGGAGGCATAATTCAACATGTTGGCATCCTTCATATGGGTCTTTGATGGTTCACCTTTCATATAATGAGGGCATGTGGCATTCTAAACCCCTCTACAAGGATAACTACACTTTATTTAATGAACCGTCCATCATATAGGCCAAATTTTGGGTGTATTCATGGCAATGGAATGGTATTTTATTGAGGCTGCAGCTCACTATAGCTCACAGATAGCACACCCACTGATATAATCATAATTATAGTAGCCTTGAAACCATAATTGGTGAAGTAACATACTTATGAAGACTCTAGAAGACAATTTTTTATGTTTTAACTGTTTTATGAGGCATAAGCCCAAATTCAAGAGGGCAATCAATAGAGAAACGCCTGGTATGGCACATACCTCAAGAAAAAGAAATATTATAGTGGAGAAACTTGCTTGGCAGACTCTAGAAGGGAATTTTATTATTAATATTTGTGAATATCATCAATTTTCACTGCACTCTTTAATGTATTTTTTCACCTATAATAATCTAGTTTTAGATTTAGGCTTTAATTAGAATTTTTTGAGAGGATTTGTCCCTTCATTGCCGGCTTCATGTCTGTACATATTTTGCATTAACTCCATGGATCCTACAGACTGGGGTGGTGGATCCGGTAACACAGATCCAAGGGTAGCAACTATGACTAGATGATACATCTTCTAACAGCAACAATCCCAAGGTAATTGATACAAGAAAGATCTTTAATTCATAACTTTTTCTAACCCCAGGATTGGACTGAAAACCATGGCATGCCAGGAGAACTGAGCCATAATATTTGTAAAAGAAGGAATTCCTAAATTTACCCCCATAATGTCTCTGAAAATATATAATTACAAACACTAGTATTCAACTTTCAAAAATTTCCCTGAGCACAGCAATAAGCATACCCCTAGAAGCAACACATATCACTTCTAAGTTCTAATCAATACAATCTTGCAAAATGTTTTTGGTCCTATTAGAACTTATAAGCAGCACTAACTTGGTATTAAACTTGCAACTCTTATGCTATTATTTACTTGCACCTTAGATGATCATCAGTTGCAAGAAGTTTGTCCTGGGTGACTAGTGTGCCCCAGTTGAAAGATTACATGTAAATAAAGTAACTTCTTAGAATCTTGCCCAGGTGGCTACCACATGTCACTAATTAATTTCCTAGAAGTGTGCTCCTTATGTCCTACAGTGACTTGTTGACTAAGGTGTAGTTGTTCAAGACAAGAGGATGTATTCTTTGAGAAGGATCCCTAGCTTTCCATGGTGGTCCCCACTTGATCACTTTTACACTTGGAGGAGTGCACCCTACTTGGGTTTCTACTGTTGAATTTATTGCACCTTTAGTTATCCTCGATTTCATTGGGAGTTCAATCTAGTTCACTCTAGTTCCACACAATTCAATCCACTCCACCCCAGTTTAGTTTTAATCAAAGAAACCAGAATTGCATAAGGTCATAACGACACCTACATCTGAATCACTTCAGAACCACATAATTGTTGATCTATTTTTGTTTTGTTTTTTGAATCAGATCTGTTTCCAAATATTGGATTTGTTTCCTTCATAGACCAGTGTAGAATGTCTTGAAAGAACTGTGGAGGGTTTACGAGGAACAGATTCTAGTGTAGAACTCATAATCAAGGGCTACATTGAGCAGGGTTTTGAGTAGTACTGAGGCCAAAGGCATATTATGTGACAGCGGATTATTCTCAGTAGAGTTTCTCATCATGGATCATCTTATCTTGGAGAGTGCTCTAACCTATTTGAGGTCTTGTTGAGGCCTGGAAATTCGCAGGAGACAACAGTAAAGGATTCTCCCCAATCAGCATTCCCAACTAGCCCGCTGACTG
The DNA here is from genome assembly GCA_001517045.1 of Pseudotsuga menziesii. Taxonomy (NCBI): domain Eukaryota; kingdom Viridiplantae; phylum Streptophyta; class Pinopsida; order Pinales; family Pinaceae; genus Pseudotsuga; species Pseudotsuga menziesii. Next base: position 149,240 of record LPNX010333147.1, read on the forward strand.
TTTGGTGTAGGGAATCCGTCCGGTTTTGCGGTCCGGCTACCGTAGGTCAAGTAACACAAAGGTTTACCGGTTGCGGCCCGGTCCACCGGAATTTGTATTTTGACTTAATATGTATGCAATGCATATGCCTATCTTAACCATGCAGGATGATAAAGATACAGGGAATGACACAATGTGTTGCACAGGTTCTTACCTCTCGTCTTAGGTTCACAAGCACCTTAACCACATAGACTATTATGAAGGAAGATGACTAACTATCTATACTACTAACTATCTATCCCCGGGGAGCCTAAAAATGATTATTTGTGAGTAATGCATAATCTCCATGTATAATAGACTAAATTACAGGTAGCTGATATTTAAGTATACAACACATGAACCAGTAAATATTCTAACAGTCAGATAGCCAACTGTTATATAGAAACGTATACATTACTCTAAGTGAAATTTCCATGAATTAAATCAGAAACCATTCAACAAGACATAGGTCACAGAGTTAGAACGATCTCACGATTATGGATATAAGCTGAAAAATAAAATAGTTCGTCTTTCTGCCATCCATTGCATCACATTTGAAAACTTCACAGGTCTTTCTCCAACAGGCAAACTAAATTCTTCTTTATTGCAAAATGAAATAGTCCTTCTTACAATAAGCCGTCCAGTCTAACTGGGAAAAATCCCTTTCTTTGTCTATCTTCCCTAGTTTTATACAAAAAGCCAAAATGGTTGGGTTGCCCAAAGTGACCTTTGGGCTCCCCAACGCTTCAATTTCCCACAACCCTTTACAAAATATTAAAATATACAAAAGTTTGACCAGTCTTCCTCGTGAGGAGGGTCCCGCTTGGTCTTCCAAGAACTTCCTCCATGCTGTTGCCTCGGCAGCGAGACTCTCAAACGAATGGGGTTCCAGAAATTGAATGTTCAGCTCGAATTTGTCAGCTTGCTTCTGAATGGCCTCAATTCTGGCTTTGTTCAAGCGCACCTGTTCCTCCAAGAGCTGTACACTAATGGCTGCGTGGCCTATTTCATTTCTGAGGATTTGTTCATCAATAGAACTGATGCTTTGCACTTTGGCTTCCTCATCTTGCTGCCTTTCTTGCAGCATTTCTACAAATGCATCATGAGCTGGGAACTCTTGTAATCTCTGTTCAGCTTCTGCCTGGCAACGGTTGTATGCTACCAGGGCTCTCCTGAAGAATTCTGCACAAGCTCCCTTTGTTTTCTTGACATTCTTCTGAAAGTCTTCTGCAGTGTTAACAGCGAATTCTATTAGGTCATGGTCCCGTTTCAAAGCTTGTTTATCTTTGATTACCAGCTCAGCTGGGACCTCTTTGTCATCCTCCATCCTGGTTATCCTCGAAGTCAATACTTCAAGTATGTCCTGTGATCTGTCTACAAAGTAAGAAGCTGTGTCTAAGATTTCGTCCAGCCTCCCATCAATCTAGAGAACTTGACATCTTTCCTCTTCTAAAGCAGTTCGCAAGTACAACACCTTAGCTTTCTGAGCCAAGATGTGCTCTTTAACGGGATGCAGGTCTACCTGCTGTGCCTTTGCTGCTTCCAGCTGCTTTTCCAGTTCCTTAACGTGCAAGGTATTTGATTCATATATGATCTTTTGCTGCTCTACCAGATCTTCTACCTTTGCCTTCAGTTGCTCCTTTTCATCCTTTAACACTTGAATCTCTTGTTGGGCTTTTCCTAGGGCTTCTTGTGTCGATTCTTTTACCTGTGCTTCTTGTTGAATGGCAAGGATTTCGCCCTTCGTGGCTTCTATTTCTTTAAGCACATGCTCATATTTCCTTTTCAGCCTGTTTCCATCTTCTCTTTCCTTCCTGAGGGTGTCTTTCAGCTGAGCAGAGGTTTTCTTAGTTGAGTCTATTTCCTTCATCATCCGATCCACGTTGTCCTCCGTAGCGTCTATTGCTGCTCTGCCAGCCCTTATGACAAACTTTGGATCTTTATCTGTCCCGACCATCACTGCTTTATCAGTTATCATTGTGCTGGTCATTCCTTCAGCCTCTATCTTTTGCTCAGTTCTCCTCATGATCCTTTTGGTGGACCTATCATAGTATACTGTGCTAAAATCGGGGACTTCTTCCCCCTTTTTCGGTGCAAAGGGCACTAAATGGAGCATGGGAGTAGTAGGAGTGATCGTAGTGAGCACTTGCGAGGTTTGCACCTCAGGGTTTTCCTCACCCTGACTTTGGTCTGGTGGTATTTCAGAGGTTGATTGTTGTATCAATTCTGTCTTTTCAGCTTCCTGTTTGCGAAGCTCTTCATTCAGCTTTTGCTGGGCCTCCTCAGCTACTTGCTTAGCAGCTTCCTCAGCTTCTCTAGCTGTCTCTTTTGCTCTTTCAGCAGCATCCTGAGTAGCTTTTCTCTTTTCTTCTTCCCCTTTCTGGAGCCATTCCGCAGCCTCCTCTTCTAATCTTCGAGCTTCCTCTCTTATTCTTCGGGCTGTTTCTTCAGCCTTAGCCTGTTCAGCCTTCTCTGCTTCTGATCCTTTCCCACCTTTGGTGGAGTGCTTCAGTTTAAACCTTTTACTGAGTGCTGTCATGTTCGGAGCACTCCTGAAAATAGATTCATCACTATCAAAATAATGGGTGTACTCATAAAACACCTTGTGCTTTCCACAATGCTCAGCCACCCTTCCATGAGTGTCATTTCTCCTGAAGGTCATTTCCCCAAAACAGAACCTTTCTAATTCTTCTATAAATTCTGGGGCCTGTTTCACATTAGCAAAACTGCAGCTGCCTAACTTAAATGGTAAGGGTGGATAAACAGCCTTCTTCTTTGAAAATAGGAAATTGCCAACTCCGTCAATATATACCTGTCTAACAGCCTCCTTATGGATGATATAATCTGTTGCGTACTTGGGCAGCAGATAAGGAGTTCTTGAACCGCCAAACATTCTCAGATACATTCCGTTCTCTGTCAAGAAATAATCACCATATTCCTCTATTATATGCATAGCTTCTTCAGACATGCAGTCACATTCCTTTTGGAAGACAAGAGTGTGCAGAGGCATGATAAAATGTTCGCAGATTTCTCGGTAGTAACTATGGTATTGATGAGCCCCTAGTAGCTTAAAGGCAACATATACGGGCACTCTGTCTCTGTCCCAAACAAATTTGAGCCTGGGGAAGGGCTGGTGGCATATTATGCAGTCAATCAAGATCGAGCTCATGTAAAACTCGGATTTTTTCTGTTGTACTCCTCCTTTTGCCGCAGCTATATAGGAAGACAGGCTACTGGATACTAGGCCGGACCAGTTGAATATGGTCCCTTCAGTGGCCACATAGAACATTAGGGGTATCCATTCAAATTTAAATAACCTACCATTGGCCCTCCCAAAGATCCTGTTCAACATTAAAGCTATGAATCTGTACGGGGGTCTAAGGGTGGCCGTGTCATAATCTTCAGTAACTCTATGTCTAAAGAGTTTCCCAGGTAACAACATTCTCTTCATGGTCTCTATCAAGTCCATCCTGATATAGTCCAACCACTCATTGGACAGGAACACCTGAGGCTCAGGAAAGTGGTAGGCTAAGGCCACATATCCAGGGCTAAAGGAAGCATAGCCCTGACCTGCAACATTGCATATCAGCATTGAACCATGGTTTGTGTGTGGAAGGATCCACCTCATCAACTCAGCACATGGAAACATTTCGGGCCTGGTGGCAACCTTCATGATTGCAGACTTCTCTATGTTTGCGTAGATGCGTTCCTCTTACAAGCCCATATCCGGGACTTCCCTATGAGAAATCATTCTGTGTACATCTCCCCACTTACACTCAGGGTCCACCCCTGTGACACACTGTGTATCCTCATATATGTATTCAGTGGGTAGATCGGCCTCTATTGCTGTTTGTTCGTCTACCACAGGGGCCTTCTTTTTCTGTCTTCTGGACATTTTGAAATCTTCCTGCAATGTAATACATCATTATATTAAACAATTCAAATTGGTGGACATTAAGAACAGTTTATTCTTTCTCCATTTGTCTATGTGGCAATAACGATATCAAACATAGGTTCTTTGCATTGAAAAAAATTGAACTAATCATGCAATCTTGTGAGCTGGGCTATTGTATCATATCAGTGTGTAAGAAAGCAACACATATATGCATAACCAATCTATATCAGGACTAACTGAACCTTATCAGC
>LPNX010333259.1:0-56442 GCA_001517045.1 Pseudotsuga menziesii
GTTATCAGCATTTCCGGACTCCCAGGGGCGTGAGCAGCTGCCTCACTGAACCTAGACGCTATCCTGCTTAGAGGTGTCAGAACTTCAGCATACTCCAGGCAATCTCTCCGGCACAGCAAGGCTATCATCCCGGCAAAACGGCGGATCCATCGGACACCTCCTTCCTTGAGGGCGTCACCTTTTTCTCTGATTGGGCGGCTTGCTGCTGGGGCATTCACCGGAGGCAGGAGAGATCAGTTCCTCTCCGATCCAGTTCTCAGTACTTGCAGACTTTATCTGAAGCAGTCCAGCCAGTTATCAGTGGTAAGTGTGCATTCTATCTCACAAACCCTAACCCTAATTTTTCCTATAAAATAGGGATTTTTGCATGGCAGTTTGCATGCCCAGTTGTATCAGCATAATTGTTTAGAAATAGAAAATATCGAGATTTGGGATATTACAAAATCTCATAATTCAATTTGTTAAGAAGCAACAACATTTATACCTTTGACCAAAGTTTTGTGAATGAAATTAAGGTTTTATGGATCAGTATGAAGGTTTATGGAGGAAACTGGAAGGTATTTAGATGACAAAAATAGGTCAAAATGGTGCCCAACACAGGCTACACCCTCGTTTGATGTAGTGTTGGACACACCCCCATGACTCCATCTAGCCCACATTTTCTTGTGTAGAACCACATTAGACAAAACCCGGACATACTCCCAGTACCTCACGGTATATCGAGAATTCCCTTACCCCCTTGTTCCCTCATCATTTTAATAATTTAAAACTAACCAAGTACGTTGCAAAACATTTCACATTTCAACAACACTTTACTATTTCTCGATTCCATTTGGCACTGGTTAAATCTTGCAATGTCCTTAATAACTTTCAGTCAGATTGTGGTGAATATTTTATCTTTATGTCGTTGAACTTAATCTTATATTGCAGTATCTTTCTTTAGTCCATCACTTAAAACTCCTAAAAAACAATCCCACAATTGATAACTAATAAGAGCCATAGCAACTCTTTTCTAGTGACTATCCCCCTTGGATTTGTTAGGAGTTAGTTAAACAAAGGAGTTAGGATCATGTGACAACACCTAACTCGATACTTGCCCCTAAGGATGCACCGAGTAGCTTGAATATTTCTCCTGCGTTAACCCCCAGGTGCGTAAGAGGCAACAACATGATGGAGTAAGGGACTGCTAATTCTAAGAGTCCCCTAGAACTCGAGTTTAAAGTTAAACTGAGTTGTGCACTCAACACAATAGTTCTAGAAAAGATCATCATGGAGCTTGAATCAAGCTTGGAAGTGAGTTATAGACACTTGTTAGAGTTGAATGGATACTTCTCACTCAACTTATTCCATTTATGAGACACCTCCTTCCCCTATTGTTATCTGCCTTGTACATGTCATTGTGGATTTCATTGTTCCCATTTTTCTTCGAGAGATCACATGGTGAAGGTCAAACAAGTTAATTCCATTTTGCCTAGCCTTGTTTCAGTCACCTCACCCAACCTAGCATTATGGTTAAGTTTGTAAGTGAGCTTATGTAAAGGACTTCATAAAGGACCATGTATCTATTGTTTGGTTGATTTTGATCACCGTTGATATATTACTCACGTTTTAAGTTGGTTATTCATATGAATAAGAGAGCATCATTCACCCCCTATGCATGCAGGATCATTCAAAGCTCAGTTTATCCACCTGTTTGACAATTTTGACTAAGTCAACCCAGTTTAACCTAGTCAACATACATGTCCCATGGTGGATATGGCTATAGGTGTTTGATTTTTTTATTTTGGTGCCTTTGGAAGCCATCTAGACCATTCCAGTGCTTAAAAAATGCAAAAAATGGTTCAATGCAGTGATTGGGTGAATTTTTAATGAAATTAAATTTTGAAAAAATTATTTGAGGCCTTCCATCAAAATCGTTTTTTGGTGTATGAGTAATAAGTACTACTAGATTGCTATTTGTTTGGAATTTTTGGCGTAGTCAGATTTTAAATCTAGGCGATGGAAGATGAAGTTATTGGCATATTCAGTATTTACCAGTGTAGTCAGACTCGGACTCGGCAAATACTCGGCTGGCTTGGGACTCGGCAGACTCGGTGACTCGGATAAGACTCAGCAAAGACTCGGCACATATGAAAAAAATTAAAAATGTAGTGACTTAAAAAATAATATATAAACATATATATTAAAAATTAAAATTTAATATTCAAGCATATAACAAATTACAATTCAAAAAATTGATAAAAAGACAGCAATGCATTTTAACGAGAAGTGTTTTCTCACTTGAAATCACAAACTATAATTATCAATTACAAATTATAAAAACCATAAAATTATTAAAAATAAAGATAATAAGAAAATTTGATTAATTAACAATTATTAAAAATATTAAAAAAATGAAAAAGCAAATTGTAAAAAATACACTATCATCATCCTATCCTAACCACAAGCAATTGCTTTCTTCAACCAAACTACCGATGGTAGCGTCATCGCCTTACATTTATAAAATCCAAAGTATAGAAGTTCAATGAAAACAATAAAAAAATTGAAAATGCTCAGACCAATCACATCCTCTGTGCTCAGACTAGTGTTAGCGACCTTCCTCAGTGCACGCACACTCCCAAAATTCCAAGCACACAAACAACTGATAAATTGATAATAGCTAGGGGGCAAATGAGAACAACTCGGGGGAAGCCAAACTATTCAATGAGATGACAGTGGAGAACGGTGGAGTTTCGAGGGCTTATTCCCTCCTCGCGTTCCCTCCAAAAAACAAAAGTGACAGTCAAACAGTCAACGGACTCGCGAGTAAGTGACGAGTTCAACGAGTAAATGATGAATGCTGCGAGTAAATGACGAGATTGGCCAGTGGCGAGTTTACCTTGCGAGTATGTCAAGAGTATTCGTCTTGGTGGTCGCTCGGCAAGACTCGGCAAGACTCGCGAGTATTCAAAGAGTCTGACTACACTGGTATTTACAGAGCATTTCAACATTTAATTACAAATGATCAAAATGACCATGGTTGCTCCAAGAAAATTGATTTAGCTAATGTTGGGCTAGGAAATGATGTGGATGATTTATTAAGGCTCTATGGACCATATTGCATGATTACATCATAACGAGGGGGTCATTATCATGTTATACCATCATTTAGTGAGGACATCCTCCTTGTTGGGCGCCTCTCACCTTGGCATTGATTGGACATTATTGTTATATCTTATGTTACTGTTTTAAAAATGTGCCTAGGGTGAATTAAGCCCCAAAGCAACACCCTCCACCATGTACCACACGTTATAACTTATCATTATGATGTATCTACCTTAGCTTGGGCACTAGAGGCAAAAAGTGCACCCCCACTTTTGAGAGTGATCCTTGTACGATGTATAAAATAGGTCTCCACCATTGATGATTTTATAATCTCAATCGTTGGATGGAGTTAGTTAGAATGTTGACATCACTCTCTTCCTATTTAAGAGGGATGACTCCACCATTGTAAAGGGACTTTTGGCTTTGGATTTTTGGCAATAAAGAGAGAATTTTTTGGAGAAATATTGTGTCTTTGTCTAAGATTGTTCTTGTGTTTGATTATAGATCTAATTCTCTGAGATGTTCTAACTATTTGATGATGATTTCGTATTATATTTCATAGAGATAGTTTGTCATTGCAGCAGGGCAATTTCTCTTGGGGCGATTTTGTGGGGGAACTCCAGATCTTTTCATTTCAATGAGTTTAATAATTAGGGAGTTATTGCATTGTAACTTTGATCGTTGTTAAATGCTTCTTGATTCATCTTGCATCATTTATCTTTTCTCATTGTGAATCAAATCTCATTTGTAGTTTGTATTGGCAGGAGAGAGGGTACATTGGCTCCATTGGGCAAATAGATTTCACTTTGGATCTCATCAAATTGGCTCGAAATTGATTTGTCGTGGTTGGAACATCTTTGCACTTGGCATCTGCAAGACATACGGGTATGTTCTTCTTTTTCTCTTATTTCATGTTCTACTCCATTAGTCACTCTCTAAAATCAACATTAAATTCTTTATAAAAATTCTCTTGGTCACACTTCTTGGAATTTTGGCAAATCCTTTTTGGGTATTTTTGCTCACCCCTCGGTCACACTAGCCCCCTTGAGGCATCATCTTTTGGGACTCCATTTGCCTTGCAGCTAAGGCGCTAGTCAACCAGGCAATTCACCCTCCTAGGGTTCTTGATCATTTATCCTGTTTTGTGATCCTAATCTTGCTTGTGGTTTTGGATATTGTCATATTCATTATCAAGTATTCCATATCATGATGTTAGTAACTCTCCATTAATAGTCTAGCTTGCATCTTGGAGTATTTCTCTTTTATCCAGTGTTCCACCATGTTTCCGAGACGTGGGAGCGGGGAAACACACATTGGGGACGTGTAGAGACACCCCAAATTTTTGGGGTATTTTGGAGGACGAGGGGCTTGGGGAAGGGGGAGGGTGAGGGGTGTTAGGGTCTCTAAAATTATAAGAAAATAGAAAAATAATAAAAATATGAACCCCAACATATAAACTCTTATGTTCCCGAAGAGTTTAGTGGAATGTAAATGTAATTGTTATAGCCAAACATATCATATCGATGTTTGTTTCTTTTTATTTCTTTCTATTTCGATTTAGTGTAAAAGACTAAATTTTAAGATGGACCATTTTTGTTTTTAAATTAAAAAAAAATTAAAATTGAGGGGGGTGGGGGCTTGTGGGAGCCCCCCATTTTCAGGAGGGGGCATGTGGGAGCACCCCAACCCGGGAAACTCCTAGACCTGCGTTTCCCCAAGTTTCGTAGAAAGGGTGGCACTGGGAAACGTTTCCCATGGAGCCTCCCAGCCCCCGGGGCATGGGAAGTGCAGGGGGCACGCCTCCGACCCTGTGAGACGCATCCCCGTGGAACACTGCTTTTAACCACATCAATCCCCCAGGGTCTTGACTTGACCATCATACTCCTAACACTTTCAACTCGGATTAGTATAATTAATTTAGATAGTGAGAAAACATCTATTTGGGATTATTATCATTCTATTGAAACCTTATCCCATCCTCTAAGCCTCTCTTACTACCCATTTCATAGATCTAGGGTTTGTAGATCAATTCAATCTAGTTCCACATCTCATACCTTGTTTGAGTTTCTTGTCTTTCTGCTAGTCTTCATAGGCTAGCAAGGGTTTCCCCCTTTGCTACACATTAGCATAAAGTGACAAGAATCCCTTTCGGTGTGACAACTATCTTACCCAAGTGGTGATTGGGAATCTTGAAGTGTCTTCAATTTAGCTGCCCTTCCTCTACCGCCTCAAATGGGATACCTCTTAGTGCCAGCTACAACTTAGGTGATAACAGGACCAGGGCCAGGTTTTGCAACCTATGGGTGCCCTTCACCCAGTCAATCACCAGATTTGAGTCACCAAACACTTGTAAACTAACCACATTTTTCTCACGAGCCAGCCTCATCAGAGATTTCAGAGCATGGAGTTCTGCCCAATTGTTACTACCTCTCCCTGATCCCAACTTGAAAGTAAAACTGATGTCATCATTAATGAACAGTCACCACTGTACCATGAGCATCAGAAGGTCCAGGGTTGCCTTGGCTTTCTCCATTAAACCCCCAGGCTTTTGTCTGGTCTGTGTTAAGTACATTTACCTGCGTTGGTGGTTTTTGCATGCCTGGTTGCTAGATATCATCATAGATGTATTTCTATTATGGAATACTTTACAGGGGAGAAAGAGAGGTCTTGGAAGAGTACAGCATTCCTGGTAAGCCACATTCCCCAAGAAACTATCAAAGGAATGGCTCTGTGGTTAGCAACAGCAGGTTCCTCCTTAATTCTGGTGCTTACTGATGTAAAGTTACAATTCCATGGTTCAACTATGAATGAACTTCATAACATGCCCTTTTATATCGAGAATAAATTTGGTTGTAATTGCATTTAAATATTGATAATTTTTCAATTCGGATCTTCTGGCACTTTTTACTTTTGAAGTCCTTCATTGTCTCTACTGGTTCTAGAATCTGGAGTAAATATATTTATGTCAGTAATTTCTAGTTAAATATTGTGTGTTTTTTTCGCAGTGGTTTATGGTTTTTACTTAAAAACAATATTTTTTCTTTGACTATGATAATGAAGTATTACAACTAAGATCTTGCTTCAATGACAGGTCAGATTGTCAGTCTTTGGCCGTGTGTTTGTTATTACACTTATTTCAAGACGTTCGCGACACTTCGCAGGAACAAGGTGAATTTGATATATTTAATGTGAAACTACTCTCAATTGTAAACTCTTTACAGCTTCCACTTGATATTTTTTTACTGAAGAAATTGTGTGATGTTTTTATTGAGGAAATTTTAAAAAGTGAGGGAGGCTTTTTCCTTTTGTTGCCTCTAGCCTTCTTGTATATTTTGTACATACAAACTTGCTAAGCCTCTATGTGAAAATGGTGGAAAGAGAGAATGATTAGATTTAGTATAAATTGATTTCTGCATTTGCTGTTCCCATTTTTCTGTTCCGAACCCATATAATATTTGTTATTTCTTTTTCCCAAAGAAAAAATTCATGACTTGTGTATTTGAAGTAGAAAAGTAAAGATGCAAATACCATCAGGATTGATGTTTTACAAAAGGATTTAAAACAAAAACCAAAATTTTTCATTTACTTCAAAATAATAAACAGTTTTAACTTGTAACTTCATACTAACAATGCTGCTAACAGTCATATAAAGTACGCAGATGCTACCACATTCCACTGTTAGTAAGAGAATTTAAAAGGAAATGGTCTGGAGGGCAAGGGGAAAAGTTTTCTCCCTTGTTCTCAATCATTTTCAGCATACCAACTTTGCATTCAAGAGCCTGTTTGGACAGATCATCTGCAAGCATATTGTGTTCTCCACAAGGTTACACGAACCGTGGGTGCGATCGAAATTGGCTGAAGAATCCGATACGGTTGCGGCACTCATCCCAAAATTAGGAATCGGGGATTCAGAACCCTAACCCTATTTAACCCTAATTATCCTACATTTATACCACGTAAATAGCTTTAGATGAGTCAAAACAAGGTGGAAGAACCCGATGAAGAATCCGAGAATCTGATTCGGAAGAATCCTATTTGGGTGCGGTTAGGCCTAGGGCCGAATCCGGTATCTTAGGTTCTCCATCGATATGAGAAAATGAAGTTTCTCTGAAACTATTTATCATGGTTTGAATCTGATCAAGAACTGGCCTTAAAGAAACATTCTGCAGTCTGGAAGTTACCTTCATCCATTTGATCACCATTTTTATATTGTTAGTTACTTATCACACTACAGATATGGATTAGCTGGCAAGTATTTGATATATTTAATTCTGTCAATTGGGATTGTAATTTCTCTTTGCAAAGTTGCTGTTGTTGTTTAATTTATTTTATCTAAGTCTATACCAATGTTACAGTGCTTCATGGGTGCCTTTACTTGGATTGTGAGGGAACCTGAATGGTTAGATGTTTGAACTTTGTATGGGACCAGGGTTGGCAATGTCGATGGGGCCTTGTGGAAGTGGAGGTGGTCCTCTAGGTCTGCACAAATCTAGGGTTGGAAACACGATTGCTATCCGTTTGCCCCTTGGTGACTCTAGTAGATGGGAGCACTGTGAAAAAGGACGTGATTTGTTGAGTGGACACTGGTCTAGGATGTGGGTGTAGGCTGGAGGATGAAGGAGCAGAGTCAATGGGCCTCTTGTAAGTATATAGCTAGACATCTTTGGTTGGGGTACTTTAAGAAAATGGCCAAACTTTGAAGCTTCCTAACAAGAAGCTCCTCGAAAAGACAGTGGAACCATCCTTGGATCTTGTAGTAAACAGGGTAGTAGAAAACGAAGTGCTCTTCAATCTCAACCTCTCGAAGATGGTACACCTGGCAGATTCTATAAGATCGATTGATTTGGTAATCCTTTTCCAAACTAAATCTCCGAGAGCCCACCTTGAATTAACTCAGGGGAATACAAATAGCATGCACCCAATGGCAGAGTGTGTAATGGGGTTGAACAATGAGCCCATCGCCCAAATCCATGAAATGCTCAATGAAGAAGGCCATCTTCTGGAACAGAGAAGCTCTGTTTCTTACAGGAAAACCCAATGTAAATAAAATAAATAATCCATGTATGGATAATAAGATACATTTGATAAGATAAGTGATGATATTACATTTACAATGATGGGTCTTATATAATCCCATCGCGCCCTTACTAAGAGTCATGTCTCTTGATTTAATTAATTAATTAATCATTATTATTACTATTAATGATATTATTTATGTATATATGTATTATGTTATATTTATATTTTTTTTATATAACAATGTCTCAGTAGGATAACAGCTAACACGAGCAAGGGAGATAACCTGAATTAGGGGTTGCCTACGACCTGCACTATGGGGGAGTGCCCCCCTTGCCTCCTCCCCCCATGCTTTGCTCTAGAAGTGTGCTCTCAGAGGTAGCAATTTTTAAGAGTACTCCCTAGAAAAATATCGCTTTCGGTCAAAACAAGGAGCGATTAGGGATCACTGAAGGAGCACCCCTCAACACTCCCAAGTTGTTCTTTGGAACCAAAAATTCAGTCCCTCATTGCTCCTGTAGTCTAGGCAATTTTTGTCATCTCTTGACTATGGGAACCAAGAGAAGGTTCCAATCATTTGTTTGTTCCTTTAGTGGTTTAAAACAGTCACCCACTCCATTTGCTTTGATTCTATTTATCATTTCACTCCTCTTTGCTAGGGTTTTGAGTGGGTTGTTTGCTAGGTTGTAAAGCCCATTTTTGTTTTTATAATTCCAGTATTTCGAATCTTGATTGTTCTCTTTTAGATCTGTACAGATTTGAGGGGCCCTATCCACTTCTTAATAGACACAACAACACAACCAGACCAAATCTCTTACCAGTAGACATACAAGATCATCTAGAGTTCAATAGTGTCTTCCCTCCTCCATGCAACACCACAACAAACAACACATACATAAGCCTTTTGGATACCATTCCATTTTGAGTTTCTTTCATTCGGCCTCAAATGTTAGGAGTAGTGGATCTCATGGACCATGACACATCCACAACGTCGTCACTACCTGGGTTTCGGCTTCTAGTCCTTACCCTTCGAGCATCTCCATAGAGCGATTGCCTCGTCCAAGAGTTTTGAGCTCTCTAGACTTAGCCATGGTCTTATACTTTTACATTTTGTTATCCTGCTTTATAGAAGTCGTGCTAGTGCCCCCGCTTTGTAATGACATCATTGTACTCAATAGTTGCATTTTATGAAATTGAGCACATAGATTTGTGGACAAACACACAACTCACAAGATAGATCACACAATTTACTCAGCAATTGAAGAATGAAACAGTGCGAAAATGGCTTGCAACTGTGAATGATTTCATTAATCAAAAAGTAATTAGATGATGAATTACAATGTAATACAATGGCTAAATAGCCATATGCAATTCGAATCCACATGAGGAAATTCGAATTGATTAGACTGTACTTGACTGTAGGTAACTAAGACCTTGTCTAAATCATTATCAGAGGACTCAATAGTTAACTGACCTTGTCTAAATCATTATCGGAGTTCATTGGAGTTCTAAAACACAACTCAAGTGTCTAATTCAGTGTTAACTAAGGCTAACTGACTGTAGTAGGTGAGGAATGCGCCTCTCCTGCATGCAACCATGCAAACCTAGCGCTAACTGAATGTAGAGGACTAGAACTGAATGTAACTGACTCCTAACTCAGCTTGACTAGTCACTAACTGAACTCAACTGATGAAGGTTGGTGTCGGCACTCCCAGTGGCTCCTAAATTGTAGGGATTGATCTAGGAGGCTCCTAAACTGATGCATGCAAGTGTAATCAGTGGCAGTAGGCCTCAATTAGTGTTCCCCACACTTTAGTAACTGGAACATGTGCCCTAATTAGGCCAAGTGGACCCAATGGTGCTAGTGACTAAAAATACACTGGAAGGACTCCTGATTTAGACATGACTCCTGATTTAGACATATGACCAAATTGGACAAGGGAGGATTATAATTCTAACATTGTGGTGAATAGTAAACTCATGTAACTCGGTGAACAAGTTATTCTTATTCTTATTCTCCTCCATTATTCTATTGTAGGAACAAGTTATTCTTATCTTGATTCAAGAAGCATGATGGGTATGTGGTTTTTCCTTTTGGTTCCATTTCTGGTTATAGCTTATAAGCTAAATACCAATTATGAGGAGGAAGAAGTGGGTAGTGGTACATACCATGGAAATGATGAATAAATGGAAGGTATGATGATACTGAAGTTGATAGTCATGATGGACAGAAACATGAAGACACTTCAACACCCTTGTGGAAGTACATGGCAAGGCTTGGGGGAGGGAAAGGGGGTGGAACCACAAAGTTTATATGCCCCCATTGTATTGGAACTTACACATGTTCATATCCCTTTGTGAAAAAGCATCTATGTGGGATTATGCCATGGGATGAAGGTAAGACTTTAGGAGTCAAAACTTGTGAACAAGTGCCAGTGAAAGAGAGAATCAAATACAAGAAGGAAGAGGAGACCATAGAAAACAAATCCAAAAAATCAAGAGTTGAATCTAAGACCTCCAACTTGTTACTCCTCAGTACGTAGGGGTGACTTGCTGATCATTGCCTATGTGATCCTCCATCACATCTAACAATTCAACATATGAGATCTATGGTTTGACCATGGATATTTTTCAAAGACACCTTCGGCTTGCTCAGTCCACCATGATATGCGCCAGAGATTGATGGGGACATTCAGTTGACGTCGTTGTTATGACATATGCTCTCTATTCGACTCATGGTAAATGCTTTCTTATGTGTGGACATTACCAGAGGGGGTTGATGGACTTACTCTATAATGGCTCATTTATATTGTTGTTTCATAGCTAACGATGCATCATGGTATGGTTATAATTCTTCATTAGATTAAGTATATGCCTTTGAGGGTTAAGGGCATCCCTAGGAATTTAAGTATGTCACATGTGTGATACTCATTTCATGTCATTCACAACATTTTACCTAGCCATTTTTCATCCCATGTCATTTTACTATCCATTTCACCCATTTCCATCATGTCCTCCTTATGCATTAGCTTATCATATGCCATGTTCTAAGGTCTCTATATTATTCCAAGGTTTGATGCCTAAGTCAAAGTCAAAAGAATCAAAGTACTCTAAGGGAAATGGAGCTAAATGTTAAATGTAAGCAATTCCCCCTTGTAAAAGCCATGATCCTTATGTACCAACTTATTGAAGCCAAATCCAAAGAAAGGGACCTTCAATTAAATAATAATAATAATAATAATAATAATAATAATAATAATAAAAGGATCATTAATATGGAGCAATGAATGGGTAACTCAAGAAGAAAAATATTCCCTTCCAAAGTATGTGAAAATTCTTAGCTCACCAAATCACGATTACAAGTTCAATCTTTTAATTAAATTGGTAATTAAATTAACTCTTTTAACTACTGAAGAGATAAATGCAACACACTGATAAGCAACCATAAACAGAGAAAATCGAACACATGAGATAGCCTGGAAACCCTAACGGGGAAAACCAACCAACGACTGTCTTTTAAACAGATTTGTTAATTGACACTTATAATGACAAGATTCTGGATATGACTCACTGGATCATAGACTCCTGACTCTCACTATGCCCAAACCCTCAACAGAAAAGACAAACCCCAACAAAAGATATGACTTACTTCTATCACTCACAAGCGATATAAGTCACTTTTGTCCCTAAAGAGATATGACTCACTCTTGACCAACACGCAAGAGGTATGTGTCACTCTTGTTCGTTGTGTTGTAATACAACTCTCAATAGTCTCTTTATAACATCACCCTAGTCAATACCACGGGACACCCAGTACCACGAGCCGCATAATACCGTGGACCCTCTAATACCATTGATCATAAGGTAGTGCAAAAGACACTATTTCAAGGATGTGTAGAGAATTTATATTGGCCCCTTCTACGTTGCTAGACACCCCCAACGTAGTACCTATCGAGCCACCAAAAACTAACAAAATACACAGACAACAAATCAACAAACCCTAGCTCTTGAAAGCTAGGGGGTAGATGTAACACACAGTCACATTTCTATGATTGTTAATTCACAAACTCTTTTCCATAACATCACATTCATTTCATCACCCTCACTTAGAAACTTATGAAATGCACTTAATCTTAGGGGTGTAACATGAATATCTGGAGCCTTTATAGTTGCATCTTGGTAACTCTAAGGTTATTGGGATAATTAATCAAGAGTGAGTGAGTTAATTAGAAAAGTGCACTTAAAATCCTTTTATGTTAATGTTTTGCACATTAGATAGTATTTTACCTAAGTCATATCTTATATAGTCTAACACTTGGTTGATTCTCTATAGTTGACTTGATGGCCCCTCCTAGAGGATGCACCCCCCTTCTTCATGCACACATGGGAGACTTGAGGCATGTTAGCACATGTGAGAGAGGGACAACCCTTTTTCATGGTATTTGGATGAGCTGGCATGATCTTTGACCACTTGAGGAGTTCATTGCACACTTGGACCATACTTCTTCACTCTTGGGAACAATTTTTCAGGAGGTTATTTCATCTTTCTAGAGGATTGTTCTAGGGTGTATGGTATCTATTGGACCCTTACGCCACTTGGCATCATCATTTGCTAAAACACTTCCTTATTTGATGCATTTTTCATGATGGTTGTGTTGCCGCCCGAGATCGGCGTGCGTGTACTAAAGCCCAAAAGTAGGCACACCAACCCGATGGCAACTGCGAAAAGAGCAGCCACTGTCACCACACTCCTCTCTTCCTCGCTTTAGGTTGGCTCTTGTCTAACTCAAGGGGGGCTTCCCTAAGGTTAGGATCACTAAGGCAGATGCAATGATGAACAAGGTGAAATGAAGAGGCTGCCTTAGAAAAAAGGTTTTAGGATATATGTAATTTGAATGGGTGATGGGAAGGAGGGAAGGATCAGTCCTCAAAAAGAGACCAGTGCCAGTACATCAAAGGGGAGAATGGAGTCAAAAAGAGAACTCAAGAAGCCCCTGTGTCATATGTGACTAAGGGGGAGAGATCACATGATTGAGCAAACCTCGCTTAGTCAAATTACGGCTACTAGATTTACTTCTTCTTCCTAATTGCGGGATATGCGCTATGCACGCAAAAGGTCAATATTACACAATCAAGCTAGATTAAATGTAAACATCGAAGCCCATATGAGCATGTTCACAGAGGGAAAAAAACTAACAATTGCTAAAAGTTTTCACCTTCCAATGCGGTGGTAGCATCCGCCTATGGTCCCCGGTGCAAACATAGAAAAGAAAAAAAATAGATTCTAGCAAAATTCACCACCATTGAAGCATCACAAGTTCATGCTACACATTTGAAAGAGTGTTCAATTAAACATCCAAAAACACCTTTTGATGAATTTTCTATTAAGCCCAAATGGGACAAAAAAAATCTTCGCAACTTTTTACACCCCTTTACAATGAAGAAGAATCATCTCTTTATAGGCCTACAACCTCTTAAAAAAGAGAATAATAAAATAATCAAAAAATGAGAAAAAGTGGAAAGGGACTAGATCCAGTTTTTTCTCAACAAAAATCTAAGATGAGTATTACTTTATTAAAAAGAAACTCCTCCATAATTAGTGGTTCCAACTCTACATAGACAAAGCAAAAAAGGTCGACTCAAACAAAATATGCCATAAGCTGCAAAAAGCATGAGTCAACAGGTGGCTATGTTAGTCATAGCAAAAATGCTCCAGTAGCCACGTACCCATAAATGCCTATGATTTATCAATCCACCACAAATTGACATAATTGTTATGGGATCTAAAGGCTGCCCCAAAACTCCACGTAGCAACAAATGCCCCTAAGCAACTGCCATACGCAATAGTAAACTCATGTAACCAGTTGCCTCAAGGAAATGCGGGATCGAGCTCCACGACGTGACCACTGGTCAATTAACTCTTGTTGTAAATTAAATCTCTGATTTCGAAGACTTGGCGCTAAGGGTTGATGTTACCCACAATGCGACTGACTCTCGATGCTCCACGATTCTGTGTGATCAACATCCTCGATGTCCTGAATAAGGGTTACAACGACCATTTCAAACTTGGCATCCACAACATCCTTGGCGAAATGAATGTCGTCTGCTCTACTTAACTAAATGTTAAAGTATGCGATAATATTTCACAGTCCACGCCAACTCTGATTCTCGAGCCTGCTCATAATGCCAGGTGAAGATGCCAAAAAATCGATTTTATCGAAAATGGAACCCCGAGCTCAGAGTTTTCCAGGTAGAGACGTGATACGTGGATTAAGAGAATAACACCACTAATCGTGAAATGTTCTAGAAGACTCCACGGACGACTGCCAAACAATCACTATATATGATGAAATGGTTTGACGATTTTAACAAAATTGTGTCTCCTCCCAAACTGCAATCGGTTGCTAATACATCGCATGGGATCAAATCTGCTCCAGAATTTCACGTGGCCATGGAGATCCACCCAAGCGGTTGCTTATAAATAGAAATTGGCTGTCAACTGACGTGATTGCACCCAAAATTGAACATCACGCAATTTATGGCCAAACTTAACCTATGATCAGCGATGAATCAAATCCCAGTAGATGCGAGGAAGGTGACCTGTGGCAGGGAACACGACTCGCTTTCAACTCACGATACCAATGGTTTCCATGATCAAACGCAAGAACAGATCGATTTTGTTCTCCTTTGCTTTAGGCTCGAGCTCAGGCTGTGTGCTAGCATATCATCTCTCTCTACATTGCATGTCTCACTCTTTGTGTGACCAGACATACTATAAAACTTCGAATTTTATCCAGAACCCTGCTTCTTCAAGGCATGACCTGTTATACAAAATCCTTGGCTTCAGTATGGTTGAAATGTTTAACATCTAATACTCTGTTTCGGAGACTTTTGAGCATTTTCCTCATTCATGTGTCCCCTTCACCTTTTACTTTTGAATCTGTTACCTCTAACACTACATGTGTGATATTCAATTTGTTTTAATTGATGATATCTGGAGTATCTTACTGCTCCTCATACCATTGCTTGCCAATCTCTATGCTTTTCCAATTGAAGAACTCCCAACAGTCGTGCTGCTACAACGTTTCTCATCCAAAAGGGCTCCTTTAAACTATACAATTTAGCCCAAAACTTCAAAGAGAAAAAGCTCGGAAACATAAACCAACAACCTGATCATGAAAATCTCACTCCCTTGAAATATCATACGTGGACACCCCTGTCATGAAAAATGGGGTAACAAGTTGACTTGTCTATGTGGTACGTTGCACCTTGGAGGACCATGCATTCTGCACATGCCACTTTATCTTGGAGCATTCATCACTTTGAGTTGGGGTTTGATCAGGCAACCCCTATTGTGAGGAGGTTTGATGAGGGCGCTAGCTTCATGGAGTTTTGATTGTTCAAACCCTAGGGTTTTGAACAAGGTTTATCTTGGAGCATTCATCACTTTGAGTTGGGGCTTGATCAGGAAGTCCCTATTGTGAGGAGGATTGCACACTTATTCATGGATATTGATGAGGGTGTTAGCTTCATGGAGTGTTTGATTGTTCAAACCCTAGGGTTTTGGCCTTGCACTTACTCATTTGACCTTATCTATTGGAGTGTACCTCTCCTTTGTCCATATTTCTTGGAGAGTAAGTTGCTAGTATGACTTGTCATATATTCGGATGAGGTTGTTACATCTTAGTGGTTGATTAGTCAAAACCAAGGGTTTTGGTCTTCCTTTACTATTGTTTAACCACATCTTCTAGAGCACCTCACCTCTTGGAGGATTTATATCTCCATGTATTATTCCTCTTATCTCTCTAGTGGTGTGCCCCCCTTCACATGATCTATGAAGTTAGGGTTTTGGATTTAGGGCTGTTATTTTTTTCCATGTCATGAGATATTTTATTATTTTCTATAGAGAAGTTAGTCTCTCATCTTATATAAGAGATACTCCTTTCATTGTATTGTTTGCTAGAACTTGGAGAGTTAAACTTACTCTTGCTACTCTTTCTATTTTTTTATGTGAAGTGTATTGGGTATGTTGACCACCAAAACCAACTAGGTGGGCAACGATGTACCATGCACATGTTGGATGTGCCTTGAAGAATGAAGTACTTAATGATTATATCAAGCGAGGCAACTCTTCTTCTCTTCTTCTCTCTATGAAATTTCCGCACCCTCTCAGCATGAAATTCTAGTTTTTTGTAACTTAATCGCCTAAGACTTAGTCATTAGGGAAGTCCTTTCATTGAGTGTTTTTTCACTTGGATAATTAAAATTTCTTTTTAGAGATTTTAATTATTTGAGTTTTTCACTCAAAATTGCCTCCTAAGTGGTGAAAGGTGTTCTAGTGATAGAGTCCATGGGGTGATTGGGGCCTAGGAATGTTCTATATTACCATGCTAGACATTATTCAGAGTCTTGCGGAATTTCATTAAGTTTTGGATAGGTTTTTTTAATTTTTGGTCATTAAAAATTGTTACTCGGGACAATTTGTTGTAATGTAAAAGAGGGTTACTTGGTCTTTTTTAATGTTGTATAGGGGTATGGGTACTCAAGACAAATGGCATGAGACCCCGGACACCCTTGGGCCAAGATTGAAGTCATTTGGACAAGTATTACTATGGTTTTGGTCAATTTTGCCCAGGTCAGTCATGGAAATCAGGAAATTGGGCATTTAATTAGAGAGCCAAAGTTTGGAAAAGTGATTATAGTCATTTGGGTTGGCCAAGTAAAGATTCTAATGTTTATATTATGATCCTAAGACAATTTTAAGACCCAAACAACCCCCCCCAAGCAAGCATGTAACAAGTTTTGAGTTGCCGAATCTAGGGGGGTGCCCCCTTCTCTCTTTGATTAGTTGGGTGAGCTAAAGTCAATGGAAAGGGCCCCACTATGGTATTTTCCTCCCCATTTAACATAACAATAAGGTTGGAAGCATTAAATTAGGGGTGTCTCTCCCCATATTTTAGATTTCAAACCTTGGTTTTGCCCTCCTTGAGCAAATTCGTTCCCCCTCTCTTGGGCCCCTCTCTCTCCCTTGTGACACTTGTCTAGCATGCAAAGAGCCTCTCTCTTTCATTTTTCCTATTTAAGGAGGTTTCCCCTCCTCAAAAACACACTCACACCCACTCTCTTGCTCATGCTCTCATTCTTTCTCTTGCTCTGTTGCCCTTGCTCTTGCTTGGGCCATTATAATTTTTCAGCCATTTTGCTTTGGTAATCAAAATCTTTGGAAGAATCTTGTGTCCATTGTTCCCATTGATGATTTGATTCCATGCTTAAGGAGCTACACAAATTTGGTTGGTCAAGGAAGCATACTAATTTGCTTTGGTAAGATTTATGATATTTGTATTCCATAAATTTTGTGAGTTTTCATTCTTATAGTAAAGAAGTTCATATATTTTCTAGTTCGAAGTTAATGGTTTCGTTACTCATTATTTGATTCTCACCTTCTAGTAGTTGTGTAGTGAAAATCTTATAAGTTGCAGGTTATTTGGATTGAAGAATGAGATTCCTCGGTTGGATGCCCCATTGCTTCACTTCTTGAAGAATAAAGGACCAATTTTTTCTTTCTTTACATACAAATTTCTGCATTTTAATTTTAGTTTGTTGAGTGTTTTAAATCTGATTTTAACTCTTATGTACTCAAGTTCTTTCAAAATGATTCATTTGACAACTTTGTATAAATTTTGTATATATATTGCACTAACAGACTAACTTCCCCAAAGTGATTTTGGGCACATTTTATCATTTTCCGTTTGCTGGCTTTCAGCAGGTTAGTAACAAAACAAGGCAAAACTTCGTCAAATTTCAGCTAAGGAAGAGCTTCAAGGCCATCTCAAGAAAATGAAAAAACACATTTTTTCTCACTCATTTTACCTCTTTCTTGACGCTGAAATTTCAGCCTTTGTAACAAGTCCAAGAGAGTCTCTTGGACTTGATTTCTTGCTTTGCATTTTCAGTTAATTCAAGTCTCATTTATTTGCCATCCATTGCTAGCGAAAGAAGTTGGGCTTGCTCAGCTTTGCATAAGCAATTGTTGATTGGCGTGGCTTTTAGATTAGTTAGAGATTCATTTTGTTTTTATTTTCTTCTTTATTTTTGCCCACACCTTGCAAGTGATTTGGCTATGCCATCCTTGCAAAATCGTGTCGGTTAGTGTTTTTTTTGTTTTGTTATTTTCATTTGCCCACACCTTGCAAGTCATTCGGCTTTGCCATCCTTGTGAAATCGTGCTGGTTTGTATCTTTCTTACTTTCATTTTTATTTGCCCACAACTTGCAAGTGATTTACCATCCTTGCAATATTGTGCTGGCTTGCATTGTTTTTTTTTACAGTAACGGTTATATTATATTAGGGGGTGGTATGACCACTAAGCAGAGCCAAGATTACAAAATGCCCTTGTGGAAGCGGTAGCAGAAACATAAAGTCTCATAATACGCCCTTGTGTAAGCGACAAAGTGGCTTAAAACCTCCAAAAACGCCCTTGTGGAAGCGACAAACTTAACCAGTCTATAGACAATCTAAACCGTTCAGAAGCAGAGGGACTAACATAGAAACTAAAACT
Organism: Pseudotsuga menziesii; assembly: GCA_001517045.1. Classification (NCBI taxonomy): domain Eukaryota; kingdom Viridiplantae; phylum Streptophyta; class Pinopsida; order Pinales; family Pinaceae; genus Pseudotsuga; species Pseudotsuga menziesii. The sequence continues at coordinate 18,659 of LPNX010333259.1, forward strand.
ATCCATAGAGACAGAGAGACATATACATGAAAAGCGACAAACCAGCAAGACCATCCATGAAAAAACATATTCTACCCATCCGAGCTGGACGACATACCGGGGCTAGAAGCTTCGTGCTTGACGAGTTTAAGAGCTAGCTTATCTACCTTAATTTCCAGCTCAGCAAGTTGCCTAGATAACTTATTTTCTGACCGCTTCACCTTTCGCTTGATCTTCTTACGCAGGAAAACCAAATCTTTGCTCACATGGTCCAACCTCCTGCCACCTTCGCAGTTAGTTGCATTGACCTGGCTTTGCAACAGCTTAAGGTCATGCTTCAGATCTCTTACCTTCACCTCCACGAGGTTAGGAGTGACAGGGGCAATGGTGGACGAAGACCCAACATCCATCCTGACTAACAACAGATCCTTAACAATAGCCAAGCGACAGAGCTCCTGGAAAAGGCCGAAGCAAACCATGCATTTGATAATGCGACCTTCCTCAATGGACCAACCCTTTAAAGCGAAGAGTCCCAGTGGCACAGGCAGCACCATATTCCCCAACGCGTGAGCAGTAACTCCTGTCATGAAAACACTCGAATTCTCCAGCTTCGACGAGACTCCTTTAAGATTTGCACCAGGCGTCACCGTATCCCCAAACGCACGAGCAGTAAAGATTGCCATGAAAACTCTGGGATTATCCAGCTTCAACGAGACTCCTTTCAAATTCGCCCTAGACGAAATTACCGCACCTGGGCAAGCATTTAAACATTCCTCTCCAGACGACGCCAAACCACGTGCAGACTTAACACCACCCGTCCTGAGAACCATGAGGCACGGAACAGGATTGAACTTTGGGCTCCTGCCTTCGCACTAGGTGAAAAGACCGCAACCAGGGCGAGTATTTAAGCTCGCCTCACCTGCCGATGCCGAGCCACGTGACTCCCTTACACCACCTCTCCTAAGATCCGAACGACACGAAACAGACCTGATCATTGGGGCCCACAAAGGGGAAGTGCACGGGAACATAGCCCTGGTCCTATGGGGGCGAGCAATAGGAACCCAAACCATTAAGAATAAGCTCCCCGGGGCTAAGAGTGGAGCCCAGATTTGCTTCAATATCTACCTCTATGTTGTTTTTCCGCAACACATGGAAGAACTCAATTTTTTTGAAGGATTGGGCTTGGGCCACGATCTTGTGGATGATCCGCCGCAGGAACATTTGACTAGGCATTAGGTTTTCGGCTAGAGCACGGATAACAATTCTGAAGTCTCCAATGACAGTTAACTCGGAGATTCCCAGGGTCTTGGCGATCCTTAGCCCTTGCCATAAAGCCAAGGCTTCAGCCATGTTATTAGTGTCATCTCCAAGACCCCAAGAAAACCTAGTATCCAGAGATCCATCCAGAGTGAAAAAAATCCGCCCCCCCCTGCCGCCCCGTTGACTTGCATTGTTAATAATTGTTACATTCTTCATTTCGTTTAAAATAAACCAAGCCCCTTTTTTTGCCCCGTATCCTCTCCCCTCGCCGGTTCAGCCGATCTAGGGTGACGAGAAAGGGCAAAGATTTGTGTTGGCTAGTTTAATAGGCACCCAAATAAGTATCTTCATTAGAAAAGAGAAAAAGAGGCTTGACCTGTGGAGCTAGTGGGGTAGAGGCCGTATGGGGCTTCATGGCACTTTGTGTCCTCTAGTTGAGCACCCAGCAAGTTTCAAGTTTGACCCGTGGAGCTAGGTGGGAACCTTGTGTTCCCATGTTGAGCACCCGACATTCTCTCCCTAATCGAAGGAGATAGTCTCTTGGGTAGACATCTAAAATAGTTCATTTCTTTGCAACAAACACCTTAATTCCCTAAGTCAAAGAGAGACATAAAATTTACTAAAACTTACAGGACCACTTGCATAACACTGTTACAATCATTTACATTTCTCTACTTTGCAATCAGTTTATTTTAAGTTATTCATTTATTGGAAGTCATCATGTTCTTGAATATTTGTTGAAGTAAATGAGTTGATGCTTTAAGAAAATTATTTGAAGTTGATTATGGTGACTCCACAGCCTTAGTAGAGACGACACTGGTCATTTTGATTATTTGATTGTTTCTCTCTTTCATACATTACTGGTTGATTGTTAAAAGGTTTGCTTGACATTGAAATATTTGCATCACTGCACGATGATTCTCATTTTTGTAATTTACAACTCCCAGAAAACATTATTGAAAAAAAGAACTTAGTAAGTAGGGACTACGCCCCTTGGCCTTTAGGAATTGTGGCCTAAACGGAGGAGTTAGGAATTGAGATGACATTGGGTTCTAAACTCATAGTTGCCCTCGAGAACACACTTAGTGGTTGGAAGACTTTTCCACGGTCAAGTGTGTTTTTAGGCGAAAACAGGGTAAATAGTGTAGAATTATGTTGAAGTTATAAGTGTTTCATGTCTTATATTGATCCTTTTTCAGTTGATGAATCTTGCATGATATGATTAAGGTAATTATTTCCAAAAGTTATACTCGTTCTATTTATTAAGTTAGCATTTTATTCAGCACATGGTATATGTTACTTGTAGTAGAATGTGTAGACTTTGCATGCATGTTTATTTGGAAGTTGTCATCTCTTGATATTTCAATTTGATTAGGGTAAAACTCATATTTGGCTTTCAAAAACTAGGACAAGGGTTTGAGCTCTTCTACCCTTTGTAGAATTTGCATGTAGGTTTCCTTGTAAGTATTCATCTCTTCATATTTCCATTTGATTAGAGTAAAAGTCATATTTGGCTTTCAAATACTAGGACAATGTTTGAGCTCTTCTACCCTTTCTTACTCTTTGATCACTGTTACACTCAGATCCTCTATAGTGTGCCATATCAAATGTACCAAAGACGAGGGGTCCTTTTCTCATTGTGAAGGCCAAGTTGGGGCTTGTTTTTATGTAAAAGTGCAGGTTTAGTGGGGCTCAAGACCCTTGGTCTAGTCATGGCAGGTCCTCTTGGTTTTCATTCCAAGGAGTATTGGCTTAGTGCCTTTGCTGACTGCCCCTTGATATGGTGGAAGTACCCGATCATGTTGGTCATTTATGCCCTAGGTTGGTGCTCCTGTGCTTCTTGGGATGTTTCCATGAGGACACATGGCTTAGGGGTTCCCTGGCACACATGTTTATGCTATGTAGAAGGTGATTGTGCGTGTAAGGGTTGTCATACTTGCCTTAGCACCTCATAAATACCCCCTTGGACCTCTTTTTCTTTGTACTACCTCTTCCTCTTGGTCATTCTAGTCATCATGGACAAAATGGCCACCTTTTTTTGCAATTTTTAGGAGGCTGTACCACCTAGAGGAGGGTGTTTAACTTAGAGCCATGTCCTCTCATACATCCATTCTCTATGATATTCTTGGGCAACCCTAGAATCAAGTTACATCTTTTCCTTCTTCATGCTACTTATTCACATATAGGAATATTAGAGAGGTTGTTTGCATTACGAGTAGTAACAAGGCAGTAGATGAGGAGGGTTTCCAAGCTGGTTCTTCAAGCACGGTCTTTATGCTCTTGGGTAGTTACTTGGTTGACCTCTTCAGGTTTTCCACCGGCATGGTAACATCAAACCATCCACTCGATACACAAATCAAGTCTCAGTTCAGATCCCAACAACTATAGGACAATCATGGTGGGTGACACATTCTCGAAGCTCTATGCTACGGTTCTTCATATGAGGCTCTCTAATGAGCTTGAGCAGAGACACCTCAGAGCTAAGGCGCAGGCAGGATTTCGACCTACTGGCCAAACCATTGATCATATCTTTACCCTCTAGGTCATCATTGAGGAGGAGCGACGTCGCTCTTCGAAAGTCTACTATTGCTTTGGATATTCTTGGAAAGCTTTTGACTCTGTCTTATGTGAAGCCCTATTCCAGAGGCTTAAAGACATTGGCATCTCCGCAACCCTACTGACAACCATCATTCTCTTATATGAGTCTGTGCTTGGTCATCTCCACACTTCATGGGATGTTCGATTTCATAATGAGTACTATTGGGGTTAAACATGGTTGCTCCCTGTCCCCCACCTTGTTTGGGATCTATATTGATGAGTTGGAGACCTTCCTTCACAAGTGTTAGACACAATGGCTCATCGAGAGGGGGGGGGGGTTTAATCGACGAGCTTATACTTAATCAAAAATTCAACTTCAATAAAAAATCTCATATCTTCATTCAGACATTCACTATGTTATCATATTCATCAATAACCAATATCGCTAATCATTCATCAAGTTAAACACATAATCATCAACACATTGCACAAGAGACACAAGATATAATATTTGTAATCTTTTTGTATTTCAAACGACTGTGACCGTGAGGCAATTCAACACCTACTGAAACAAAGAGTGCCAACTCCTTATCTAGGACCCTGCCTAGTTTTTCTTAGATCCTACTAAGAAAGGGATACAAGACCCTGCTTATATTACAAGTACATATTTGTCACATTACATCATCACAATCATCACAATCACATCATCCTCATTCTGTCCATCAGCATCATGACTTCATCATTTTACTTAATGCATCTCATCAATTACATGTCATCACTGTCATCTCGATATTCAACTCTGCCAATTTGTCAACTTTGTCACAAACATGTCATCAGTCTGTCCACATCATCTTTAAGTCAACATTATGTTTGCTGCACTATCTTTCTTATGTTATTATGTCCATGCCATCAACACCTCAGCATGGTCACAAATTCATATATCAATCATTCATCCACACAACAACATTCATCATATCACACATCTAGGTCATCATGAGTAATTTTGTCTTGAGTATATCTTCAGCATTATGTTCCTGGAACGTTCTGTCCTATTGCACAGTATAGCATTTTCTCATTCTTTGTCCATGCCCATCATGCTGCCCTAGATCATCATTCTGTTCATATGAAAATCAACATTCTATCCATTATATGTAGCCCTTACTATCGCATCAACCACTGTCATATGTATTCACTTTGTCACTGTCATAATCAAGTCTTCAAGTCTGTCCATGCTCATCATGCCAAGTTATCCAATAACTGTCATCAACCATGTCATCTCAGTTCTTAAACAAGTCCGTCCTTCTTTTCTGCCTTTACTTCATTTTCACTGCTGCTGCCTCAATGAACAGACCCGAAAATATCTTAGTCAACTTGCCTGCTACCACTTCACCATGCTACTATAATCTTGGGTTTGTATATGGAAAGATTCGGGACTGCCCCAATTAAATTTGACTGCTGCAAAAATTATTCGTTGGCTGCTCCTGCTGCTACCTCAGTCAACCATCCGAAAATCACAGAGCAATTGTCTCTATTCCATATATTTGAATGACGTTTTCACTCCTATTTACACTCGTTTGCCATAAAACTTTGGAGCCGACCTGTCTATATATATATATATATATATTAATAATTAAACCCATGTTTGCTAGGCTGACTTCTCAGGCATTTTCAAGTTGTGTTTTAGGTCTTTCAACTTATTTTATCATGTCCATCTTGGAGACTTTTCCAAAGACACAAAGACCATCAAGGGTTTCAATTATGCATCATAGGTGCCATGTTCTCCATGTCAAAGAGTTTAAACCATGTCAAGTCTTCAAGTAGTTAGTTAATCATCTTTGCCGCATCATGCATATCCATAATTGTTAATAAGCTTCAACGACTGTACATCAAGCCACCAAATACATATGTGATCATCAAGTGCAAGAGGACTTGTTTATCATGGGCTTCAACATGTTGTTCAAGGGTTTCATCTTCATGTGCGTGGGCTTCTCAGGACATCCACATGGGCATGGGCTTCCAGAACATCATCAAGGTACCTCCACTTAGCTTGTGGGCACTAGATCAACAAGCAACCATGTGTGTGGGCTTCATGACCCCATTGGGCCACAAATGACCACAGAATATCGATCCTACTTTTTGTCAATGATGTGGTTCTCCTCATTTCCAGAGACACTACATAGATAGTTGGATGCCTTAGCTCTCTTCTATGATATCTTACAACTGACGGTCAACATTGGTAAAACCAAGGTTATGATCTTCAATGAGTTGAAGAAGATCTCAGACCTTCATTTCTTCTTTAGAGGTGAGGAGATCCAGATCACCAACACCTACACATTCTTGGGGGTGTAATTCTTAGGACCTTGCTTCAGTTTGTGACCAACCCTCCTTGCTCGAATCAACAAGGGTTGCAAATCCTTAGCCCTTATCGAGAGAGAATGCTTTCGACACCATTTTTAGGACGTCTAATCTAAGATGTCTCTTGTAGACTCTCTTGTTCGACCCACTGTTCTCTATGGCATAGAGGTTTTGGGACCTTCTTTACTTGAGTCGGATTGGACCTAAGTTGAGAGAGTCTAGATTCTTCTCCTCCGGCATATCAATAGATGCAAGCAAACAATCCCTTAGCACATAATCCTAGCAGAGTTTGGGGTCCGACCCTTCTGGCTTGAGAAAGTGTTTAGATTGGTCTCTTTTCTATGTCACGTTCAAAGCTTTGTCAACTTGGTCTGGTTGGGACCGATATCATACTTGGCCTATTGGTTTGCAGAGACCTATTTTCCTGTCTAGTCCTCTAGGGAGTGTTAAAGGCTGGTTCACAAGGGTTTTAGATCTTTTAGAGTCTTTGGGCATTCAGATGGATCATCTCCCTCCATTCAGATGTTCCTTGGATGCACCTGGTTACCTTCTACCTAGCAGGCGGGAGTTGAACATGATCATCAAAGATGACATTTATAGGTAGTTCATCCAGATCACTTGGGTCAGCCGTCAGGGTGGGTTGTGCCCAAAGATGGCCTTCTACGTTGAGTACTTCTTGGAGTTGAGGGACAGGTTCATTGTTTGACCCCATTACGTACTCCACCATTGAATGCATGCCCTTGGCATTCCCCTAGGAAAATTCAAAGTGGGTTCTCATAGACTTCGGGTAGAGACAAGTTACCTGATCGATTGATCAGACAAGATTTTCCATCTATGCCATCTACAGGAGGAGGAGAGTGAGGAGCACTTCATCTTTTGCTGCCTCTAATACTATGAGATCAGAGGGAGATTCTGTAGCTGTTTTAGAGGGCCCTAGACCCTTGTTGGTTTCTTCTGCTACTCCAACCAAAAATGCTTAGCTTTATCTATGTAGGAGGACCTCGAGCTCTGAATCCATATTCTTCAGCTTCCTATTAGGGCAGATACTACCCAACGAATTCTTTCTTTCTTTACGGTGCTACCTTCAGGAAGGGGCACCAAGTGACATATTGATATTAGTATAGATCCAGACTCTAGATCAGTTCAGACCCGTGGGTCCTCCCTCCATCCCATGAAATCTTAGCAGCATGACCAGATCAAATCCTTCCCAAGGAGACGGATGAGATCCCCTAGACCTCAGCGGCATACCACCTTGTCCAGACAGTAGTGCAGTGGACGTCCCAGCCCTCCCACCGTCTCTTCTTTTGGGCATCATACTATTCTGATTTTCCTTATTTGGTCTCAGATATTAGGAGAGATGTGTTGATACCATGACAACCTATCTCATTACCTTTGGTTCTTCTTGCTCCTGGATCTGCCCCCCTGTACATATCCATACCATTGTAGGTTTGTTGGACTTGGAGCCGAGGGTTATCCATACCTCAATCCTGCTCTCACTCTATACTTCATCTTACATTATCTTGTTTTCTGCATCTTGCCTTTTTATAGGAGACCATTTGGTACTCCTGCTTTGTAACAACATCACTGTATTTCAAGAGTCCCTTTGACCTACTTTTGTGGTCATTAGTTGGACATCAATAAAGTTATCTTATCTTATCTACTTGTAAACAACATTCTCTGCACTCACTTTTAGTTAGAAAGCATTTTGTGTTCATTTCTGTCTAGCAGTAAGGGTAGATGGCATAGAGAAATATTTAACTTTCTTTTAATTAATTGTATTGTACAGTTGGGAAATTTCTTATTCTCTTTCATGTTTACTGCAGATATTTGAAAAGGGGAGTTAATGATCTTGGTAGAGTAGCAAATGATGTTGAGACAGAGCAAATTGTTCTGGATGAAGATGCAGGAACTGGGAAAGGGAAAATGAGCTCTGTGGTTCAGATGCGGGGATCAATACCCCTTTTCTGGTCTCAAGAAGTCTCACGTTTGAGTCCAAAACCTGACATTATATGTGCGTGAATTTATTGTGGTGTTGTTCTTAGAGAACTATTTTTTCATGTTTTTTTTGGATCTTATCAGGGAACTTTAGTAGCATAATTTCTTTTGCTTGTTTATGTAGAATGCTTTGACTGATTTTTAATGATCTCAGTACACAGATATGATCCAACTTATCAAGCAACAAAGCTGCATTTTGAGGATCTTTGTAGGCGATATGGCAATCCTATAATTGTCTTGAACTTAATCAAGGTATGTTCTCAATTTCTTTTTATTATTCTTATGAAGGCATGCTTCCCATATACCTTTTGATGTTATTATCTCAGACTTTCAGTGCAGGTCTGGCATGAGCATTTGAGAATGAAGCAACAGAATTTGATCATCACGTTTATATCAAAATGAAAAACAGGAATAATCTTGTTGATTTATATGGAAGATTGTCTTTGTGGCAATGTATTTTTGAATCCCTCGGTTACAAAAGAAAAAGAGAACATTTATTGTTTATGCAACTTTTCATGAAATACAGTGGATCTGTTTCTATCGACAACAAAAATCATCAATACCTTGTAACTCTTAATTCTACACTATCTTCATGGATTCATTGTTAATCTCACAGCCACACAATCTGTGCAAAACAATAATTTTTTATTTCTGTATGCATCCAAAGTCCAAACAGATTCGTATTGAAAAATGCTGATGCCAGTTGATGTCTAAGCATTTATAACACAGCTGAAAATGATGCATATCTTCCTCCAAATATATGGTAGAAACTAGGCGTCACATCTTTAAAGCAGTAATTTTAGTTCACATTGTTACCTGTCCAACTAGCATGTGTGGTTAAAGTCCAAAATGAACATGACTATTTGAGGGGAACTCAAGAGGTGAGGCTAGTATCACCACACCAACCCTGTTTTCATTTATTGTTGGTTCTTTTCCAACTCAAGGGGGGCTTGCCTAAGATAAGATTACTAAAGCCATAAACAATGAAGTACATTGTGATGTGAAGAGTAGCTCTAGCAAAACATTTGTCTTTTTGTAGTATAGAAGATAAAAGAGGTGATGGGAGGAAGAAAGAGATCACTCCAAGGACTGGTGTCGATCTAATTAAGGGAAAATGAAGTCGAAGAATCTACAACTAAAAGGGCCTTGCTTAATGTCACCGAGAGAGTAGATAAGAAACGATAAGACAAGATAATTATTTAATGTCCAACTAATGACCAGAACGGTAGGTCAATGGGACTGTAGAGTACAATGATGTCATAAAAATGCAGGAGCACCAAACGGTCTCCTATAACAAAGCATGAAAGTAAATTAGAACAAAGCATGAAGCCTATGCTAAAGCATGAAAGACATGAAAAACCGTTGACCTCTAGTACGAGAAGTCACACAAGGTTAAAAGATCCAGGATCAAGAAATCCTAAAAGTAATGTGGTGGGTTTGTTAGGGAATAGACCCATATCTCCTAACATCTATGACCAAATGAAGGAAACTCAAAGTAGTATGCTATCAAGAGGAAGAACTGGTGGAAGGTCGAGACTGCCCATTGCATTGTTGTCTAGAGGTGAAAGATCATCACTAAGGCTTGGGGGGTCTCATCCGCCTCAAAGGGAGGGATCTGCTCATGTCATGTTGCTAAGATCCTAGGGGATGGAGGAATGTCCCGTGGGTCTACACTAATCTAGAGGCTAAGGCTGTACTGATATCGAAGTGATCCATGGGTAGAATCTGGTCAAGTAGGAAGCTGAAGGATATGGAATTGGCGCTGGAGGGCCTCCAACATGTAAAATGCTAAGCATCTCCGATCATGGTATTTGAAGAAGTTGGTTAAGGTTTGGGTCCTCCTGAAGAGGGAATAGAACCTCCCTTTGATCTCGTAGTAGATGGGGCAATGGAAGATGAAGTGCTCCTTTGTCTCGACCTCCTGGAGATGGCATAGTTAGAAAATCCTATCAAAATGTTAAATCTGGTGTTCCATCTCTTCTTAAAGTCTGTGAGAACCCACTCTAAACTCACTGAGGGAAATACAAAGGGCATAGAAGTGGGAAGAGAATATGTTTGGATATAAGTACGAGGTGGTCCTATAGAGGGGGGTGCAATAGGAGGGGGGATGTTAATCTAGACCGAGAAGGAGAGTAAAGCTTGGTCAACAAGGGGGATGGGAGAAAGTGAGAGGTGATGCATAAATGGGAGTAAGTTCTGGCTAGAGAGGACATAATCAGCTACACTCACGCCTCCACCATGAGGTTGATAGGTGAAGATGGAAGAGCCTGGGAAATAGGGGAGCCTATTCAAGATGAGTAGATCATGAGATTCTCCTAGCTACAAAAGGTATTGACCATAAGTTGTAGTAGGTCCCAAAGCATCCTTGGACATTTGGTGAAGCCCCATTGACTTTGGATCTATCCCCTAGGTTTAAAATACGTCCTCTAACTGGTCATGGAGAGGAATTTGGAGAGCTTTGGTATGAGCATTGAAGTCACTTAGGAGGATGACCTCCCCACCTGTTGAGTATTGCATAACATCGGTATACAAGTCTATAAAGGGATCTCCATCAAGACCATTATGGATAGTGAATGATGAAGAGGCTGGGGGAAGTAACAAACTGCAATGTAAATGTCCATAGGGAGGGGGGTTTTGCCTCTAAACCAAACCCACATAAGCTTAGCAAACTCATTGTGACCACCAAAGAAACCTTGCTCTATAGGTAGTCCCTAGTTAAACAAACGACTCCACTTGAACCCCTGACACCACCTTAGCTCGTCTCATGTCTGCATACTAAAAATCAATGGCAACTTGCAATGTCAAGGAGAGGCTAAATAGGGCTCACGTGAGTCTTGATAATGGAGAGGATGTCCTATGATTCATGATCCAAGAATGTCGTACATGAGTTCCAATAATCACCAGAAAGATCCATTATCATTCCAACAATTGATCAAGATGTTTGTGCTCTGTTGCCTCCCCAGATGGGCCTGTCATTTAGAAGCCCTAAAACATGGTTCCCAACTAGGCAGAGGAGTCCTGAATGACTACTCTAAGGTTCCTAATGACAACTCATTTATCTTCTTGATATGTCTCCATAACCAGCTCTTTGAAGTGTTTGCACTCTGCAACTTGTGATCTGGTGAGATCTTCATCTAGGGAAGATCCTGTTAGGGAGATAACAACTTTCTCTTAGTTGTGAGGGATTGAAGTCGATCAAAAGTAATCCTGAACCAAAGGAAGAGAGTGGAGTTGTAGCCAAGACAACATTTATCAAGTTCCACATCAAGAAGGCCAAGGGTATCTCGAAGGAACATGGTCTCAACCTCCATGGGGTCTAGAGATGGGGAGACAAGGGGAGACCTCTCCCCTTAAGGTTCAGTTCTCGAGGCCATCTGGTATGCTCCTCCACAAGTTTAGGTGGCACCACTTCTTCCCACTGACCACCTATGCCCATGATTTGATGTGTTTCAGTTTCTTGTTTGAAGGGGGCATGTTGAGATTGAATCTTTTCCTACCTACTTTTAAGGTTGAGAATTTTTGTTGTAAGGCATCATTTGGGGGATGGAAGGTTTCCTGCATTTTAGTTTCTTGTAATAGATTTTTGAGAGATAAATTCTCCCCTTTCCCCACAGAAACTTTAGTGGAGAGAATATGCATCTCTAAGTGTATCTTGTTGTTCTCAGTTTTAGAGGATTCCATCCGTCCCAACAAGCTCTTAATTTGAGATGTCCAATAGGAAAAATTTGATTCCCTAGCTATATCAATGGGGCTATAAATTGTGATCCCAGTTTACAGTTTTTGCGGTACTCCAAATGTTCCTTGTTGTAGAATTTGTTTGCCTCTATGGTTGTGGAGTCCCCCATGGACCCTATGCTATCCTCAATGGGCCCAATACCCAAAACCCCAACTCAGAGCACCCCACTTCCTCTGCACTACTTGCTCTTGTAGATTTTATTTTTGTAGCAGACAATCCATCCTGTCTCCCCTCCTGTCCTCTGCGTAGTTCAAACATCATTCCCTCAACTCTTCTCAGTTTCTCCTCTGCTCAACTTAAGCCCCCATTCTCAACTCAGTTCAAATAGTCCTCTATTTAGCTCGATCCCTCATCTTCTACTCTCGTCCTTAGTTCTAGACCCACCGAGATTCGAGACCAATGTCATGAATCAGTTGTGGCTCGATGACTCTGGACCCCTGTCCCATCAAGACAAGTTTCTTGCCCTTGTGTGCACCCCATCATGGCTCTCTTTGGCTCTTTGACACTCCAACACTCTCCTTTGCATACCCCTGTCACATGTCCTCATTATGTGCCCTTCATCGTGGCTCATGTCAAGGCCCCCTTTCCCTTGTTGCCACTCAATCCCCCGTTGTATACCCATTAGCATGCTTATTCTCGAGTTGCTTGCCCAGTTGTGTGCTCAGTTCCCAGTCGTGACTTAGTTCCCTTGCCCCTATTGTGGCTCAGTTGCTATAGCTAAACAAGATCAACAACTAAATTGCGCTGACCTGTGTGGATCATGAGCTAACTCAAACCCCACTCAGTGAAGTTGAAGGTGAACTACGGTTTACAAGGGAAGGAGTCTAATGAAGAATCCCAAAAAACCTAATACCCAAAATCAAAACAACAAAACCCCTAACTCGAAGCACCCCACTTGGCCCCCACTACTTGCTTTTGCAATTTTATTTTTGTAGTAGACAAACCATTATGTCCTGCCTCCCGGCCCTTGCTCAGTTGGAACACCATGCCATCTACTTAACTCAATTCATCCTCTACTCAACTTGAGCCCCCATTCTCAACTCAATTCAAATCCTCCTCTATTCAGCCCGAGCCCTTATCTTCTACTCCCACCCTTAGCTTTAGTCCCATCGAGACCAGTTTCTTTCCCTAGTTGTGTGCCCACATCGCAGCTCTCTTCGGCTCTCCGACACTCTTCATTGCATACCCCTTGTCACATGTCCTCATTATGTAATCTCTGTCGTGGCTCAGGTTGAGCCCCCCTTGCCCTTGTCGTGACTCAATCCCCTATTGTGTGCCCAACCGCATGCTCAGTTCCCTGTTGCTTGCCCAATTGTGTGCTTAGTACCCAGTTGCAGCTTAGTTCCCTTGCCCTTGTCATGGCTCAATTGCTATTGCTAAACAAGATCAACAACTAAATTGCATGGACCTATGTGTATCAACATGAGGGATCATGAGCTAACCCAAATCCATTTTAGTGAAGTTGAAGGTGAACTTGGTTTACAAGGGAAGGAATCAAATGAAGGATCCCAAAAAACCCAATACCCAACACCAAAACAACAAAATCCCTAGCTCAAAGCACCCCACTTTCCTTACATTACTTGTTGTTGTGGATTTTATTTTTGTAGCAGACAACACATCTTGTCTTTACTTCCATCCTTTGCTTAGTTTGAACACCATGCCCTCTACTTAACTCAGTTCGTCTTGTGCTCAACTTGATCCCCCATTCTCAACTCAATTCAAATTGTCCTCTTTTCAGCTCAAGCCCTCAACTTCTACTCCCATCCTTAGCTCTAGTCCCATTGAGACTGATGTCATGACTCAGTTGCAACTTAGTGACTCTACACCCCTATCACGTCTAGACCAGGTCCTTGCCTTAGTTGTGTGCCCCCTATCGTGGCTCTCTTCAGCTCTCCAACACTCCAACAGTCTCCGTTGCATACCCCACATCACATTTCCTCATTATGTTCCCTCCATCGTGGCTTAGGTTTAGGCCCCTTTGCCCCTATCGTGACTCAATCTCCCATTGCGTGCCTAGTCACGTGCTCATTCCCTTGTTGCTTTCCTAGTTGTGCACTTAGTTCCCAATCACAACTTAGTTCCCTTTCCCCCGTTGTGCCTCAATTGTTATTGCTAAACAAGATCAACAACTAAATTGCATTGACTCATGTGTATCGATGTGAGGGATCATGGGTTAACCCAAACCCCACTCAGTGAAGTTGAAGGTTGTTGAGTTTTTAGCATTAGCATGATACTTTTAAAAATTGCAGACTAACATAAGCAAATGATAAGTGCAGTAAACAACATTCATCACATCAACACAATGGACACAAGAATTTTCATTGGGGAAACCTTTAAAGGACAAAAACCCCAAAAGCATTAGTGATTCATATCGTAAATGAAATGATTGAAATTCTTCAAAAAGTTCCACAAACCCCAATAGGGTTAAACCACAAGATCAGAAGATCAATTTTCCAATTACATAAAAATGCCCAATTAGGGTTTTTTTTCTAGAAATTAGGGCTTGCAACCTTTTTCTCTCTCCTGCCCAACAAAAATTAGGTTGCTCGAAAAACCTGTTAGCCTACTCGGACTATCGCTGCCCTGCCCGATCTGTTCGACTGTCAGTCCACCTTGCCCGCTGCCCGATTTCCTTTCTTGTTGACTGTCCACACTGCCCGCGGCCTGATTTTCTTCTTGATTGCCTGTTTAGCAGCCTTGCTGTTGCCCGGAGGGCTACCAACCCTGGCTCGTGGCCTTACGGGCTGGCCTAACAGCCCTACGGGCTGCTACAGGACCCTCACCGGTCTGCCCACAAGTTGCCCGAAGGGCTTGTATGGCCAGGCGGCCCTCACAGGTTTGCCTTTTGGCCACCTGAGGGTTCGCTGTAAGACGGAACCCTCTTGGGTATGCCTGCTAGAGGCTGCTTGAGGGTGCCGCGAGGGCAGAGCCCTTACGTGGCCTGCTCGGAGGAGAATAGAGGGCATCTTGTGAAGAAGAGGGTTGCCCATGAACAAGAACTTGCTGCCCGGAAAAGTAGAAGATGTTCGTGAGTAGGGAAGGCTGCCCAGAGATGGATAGTGCTGCCCGAGGATGAAGATGGAGGGTTTTGACAAAAACCCTTAATACCGAAAAAATGATAGAAACCCTAGCTTAGGGTTTTCCTTTAAGTGGATGATGATGCCCTAGATAGACTCATCCATGCTAGGGCACAATCATAAAACTTTTTTCTTCACACCTGTGAGATCTTTTGAAGAGAAGCTGTACCTGTGAGAGAAAGTGTGTTTGTTATACTGAAATGGATTGATCTTCTATTATATCCTTCGAGTCACCTATAAGTGGGCCAAAATTAGAAATCTCAAAATAATAATATTTTATTCTTTTCTAATTTTGACTTTTGCCTTTAGTGGTACTAAAGGTCTTTTTGCAGTTTCACTTTTATACCTTAGTGGTACTAAGGGTCTTTATGTATTTTTGACTTTTGCTTTAGTCTTCTTTAAGCGCTCCTTGTGGTCATCACCTATGGTCAACGTGGTCTTTTATTTCCATTCAAAGTACATCATCAGATATAGAGAGAATAACTAATGCTTTTATCTCACACTCTATTTGACACCAAGATCGGGTACGAGGGAGTCTTAACCAAGGGTAGCTAAGCCTTGGAGAAGATCACAAAGCCCATTGATCAAGGGTTAGAGTGTCACACATGCCTAGACCCAGTCTAGGGCTTATAGTGCCTTCCTGGTAACAGACCAGGTGCCTCAGCCATAAGCTGCATAATTTAACACTAGGTCAAATACTTGGTAACAGACCAGGTGCCTCCATTCAAAAGAATGGCTACTCAAAACTAAGCTGAGTCTACCAGTACTAGATTGGTCCACATCACGGTCCTGAACCAGATGTCTACCATTCAACAGAATGGTCACTCAACAAAAGGTTGAGTCCCGCTAGGGCAAAGATTGGTCCATATCATGGTCAAGGACTAGATATCATCATTCAACAGAATGATCACTCAATAATAGGTTGAGTCCACACTGTGGTCCTGGACCAGGTGTCCCCATTCTTCTAAGAGAATAGCTCTCGATGTTGCTCAGAAAAATCAACACTTCCTCTCAGCGAGAGAGGCATTCTCTGCCATACCAAGCTTGTCACGAAAGTACACAAACTTTGATGCTGTCAGAGGCTTGGTCAAAATATCTACGATTTGTTCATTCGTACGAATGTACTGCAACTTCAGAACACCTCTCTGCACTAGGTATCTGATGAAATGATACCTCATTTCAATGTGTTTCGATCTATCATGAAACACTGGGTTCTCTGAAAGCTTTATGCAACTCTGATTATTGCAATGGATGATTGTTGAGTCAAGCTTTCCCCCGAACAGATCATATACAAGTTTTCTTAGCCAAACTGCTTCCTTGTAGGAATCACTTGCAGCAATATACTCTGCCGCAGCTGTACTCTGAGCTATAGAACCTTGCTTCCTGCTGGACCAAGAGATCATTGCTAATCCCATACTAAAGCAATAACTAGAGGTACTTTTCTGGTCAACTGCACTGCGAGCCCAATCTGAATCTGCATATCCAGATAACAATACTCCACTGCTGGAAGTATACTTGAGCCCATAAGTGATAGTACCTCGCACATATCTGAGTACATGTTTAGCAGCTACCAAGTGTATGTGCTTCTGCTTGGACATGAACTAACTCAGTGGATGTATTGTGTAACATATGTCTGGTCTCGTATGCACGAGATACATCAGGGACCCAATAAGCTGTCTGTATAGGGTAGGGTCAACACTCTATGAACTGGTGGCTGAGTCCCGCAACTTTGTGAAGTTGGTGGTCATTGGTACATTCATGGACTTGCAGTCTTGCATCCCAAATCTCTGCAAGATATCCACTGCATACTTTCCTTGTGTTAGGAAGATCTCGCCTGGATTTTGCCAGACCTCTAAGCCAAGGAAGTAATGCATCAATCCGAGATCTTTCATATTGAATTCAGAGGTAAGCTCCCTTTTACACTGTTCTATCAACTGCTCATCACTTGTAAGAAACAAGTCATCAACATATAGAACAAGTATCAAGACATGATTATGAACAACCTTAAAGTACAAGTTAGAATCAACTGTACTTTTGGAAAACCCCAAGCTGTGGAGAAATCCATCCATCCTGGCATACCAGACTCTCGGAGCCTGTTTCAATCCATACAAGGCTTTCTTCAGTTTACATACATGGGTCTTCTTCCCATGAGTCACAAAGCCTTCAGGTTGTTCAATGTAGAGTTCTTCCTCAATCTTGCCATTGAGAAAGGCAGTCTTTACATCCATCTAATGTAACTTCCATCCAAATACTGCAGCAAGTGAAATGATGGTCCTAATGGTAGTATACCTAGCAACAGGAGCAAATGTATCATCATAGTCAATGCCTTCTTTCTCAGTGAAGCCACGAGCTTTGAATCTGGCTTTATACTTCTCCACACTGCCATCAGCAGCATGCTTGATTTTATAAAGCCATCTGGATGTCACTACTGACTTTCCTGTTGGTCTGGGAACAACTTCCCACACATCATTCTTCATGATTGAACTGTCCTCTTCAATCATGGCATCAACCCATACCTATTTACCTGCTGCTTCTTCGTATGATGAAGGTTCTGAACTGATAAACTTGCTCCTAATATCGGAGTACTTCCATGGTCTTATGGTTTCTCTGAAAGTCCCAGGAGGAGCTTTATGCTTCTCGCCTTCTTGTACTGTCTCTCGATACCAAGCAGGTCCCCTTTTGGAAGGAGGGACTTCAAGTAGTTCTTCTGGTGGACTTTCAGTGTCCTTAGGTACATCTAGAATTTGATCCTCAAATTCCTCTTCCTCCTTCTGAATTTTCTGAATTTGGAAACTCAAGTACCAAATATCCTCATGTGGTCAACTGCAGGTTTCTTCTTGGTGAAGACTTCTTCTGGAGTCTTCTCCCCCAAGATAGCATGTGGACTTCTGTTCTGAATGTATACTGCAGTTCCTGTAGCTTCAGCCCAGAAAGACAAAGGAAGATCTAGATCAATGAGCATGGCTTAGCAGTTTCACAGATAGTTCTATTCTTCCTTTCTGCAACCCCATTCTGCTAAGGGTTGTAAGGTACTGCTAGCTCTTTCTTGATTCCTGCTTCTCGGCAAAAATCATCAAACTCATTAGATTCATACTCACCTCCGTTTTGATCTCAAGATACGGATGTGTCTGCTAGTTTGATTTTCAATCAGTGTCTTGAACTCTTTGAACCTGTCAAAGGTTTCACTCTTGGCCTTGAGGAAGTAAATCCATGACTTACGAGAGTGATCATCAATGAACAAAACATAATATAAACACCCACTCAAGGAGGGTGAAGACATAGGCCCATAAATGTCAGAATGAATCAAATCCAAAATACCTTTAGATCTATTCTTGCTTCTGGGAAAGGATTTCTTAGTGTTCTTACCTAGAGCACATCCTTTGCAGATTCCATGATGTTTTGGAGATACTTCTGGCATACCTGTGACCATCTTCTGCAATCCTGGGAAAGCTGTGTAGTGAAGGTGTCCAAACCTTCTATGCCATAGTTCACAAGGGTCAACTATGTGATGTACCAAAGCATGAGTGGAATTTTCGGAAGCCTTGTAAAGGCCTCCCTCTCGAACCCCAATCTGTACTGCTGATCTTAGATCCGTGTCCTTTTCCCATAGAAGGACCTTCTTGTCCATGAAGAGGACTCTGTAGCCCTTGTCCTCTAAGCCAACAACAGATAAAAGATTCTTCTTTAAACCAGGAACATAAAGAATATCATAAATATGAAGAACCGTACCTGAGTGAAGTTGAAGTGAAGTTGAACCAACTCCTTCAATCTTGTAAATGGAGTCATCTCCAAGTTCCACTTGTGTGGTGAACTTCTTCTTTCTGTAACTAGTGAGAGTTCCACAGTTACCTGTCATGTGCCTGGAGGCACCACTGTCCACCAACCAAGAAGTGGCACAATCTGTGAAAGAACAAGTGAGAGCAGAAATCAAGTAGTACTCTCTTTTAGACTCTTCATCTTTGTTAGCCTTGGTTTTCTTCTTCTTCTTTGGTTCTTCTTCTTCTTCATCTACTTCTGCAGCAGAGGCTTGGAACCTTCGCTTGGGTTTCTTCTTGGCTTGCCTGCAATCCTTGGCAAAATGTCCAAACTTGTGGCAATTATAACATTCTACTTTTGACATGTCAGAGAACTTACCTTGAGGTTTTTGTTGGCCTCTTTCTCCTTCTTGTCTCGACCCACGGTTCAACAACAACACACTACCAACAAGACATCAAAAGACATCGGCCCGACAGAGCAAGCTCAGTCGGCAACGCTCGTGAGGCAGGCACAGTCTCACCCGAGATATCTTAATGGGTAACTGCCAGAAACATGTTTCCTCAGTTGCCGAAGGATTATAGTCCCTTCGTACAGCTAAGGAGCTCGACAAAGATGATGGGATAGAGTCCTTCGCTCTGCGACAACGACACGACTATGTGCCACAGTCCACCTGCGCGACATAACCTTGTCCTTAACTTTAACAACTGGCACAACTATGTGACGCAACCGATTCCTTATACTTGACAGATAGTGGGCAACTTATATTTTAACTTAGTAGCTTAACCATGAACTCATACACAATAGTCCAACAATACTTTTAAACAATCATTCATTAATACCGCGGCATACATTCAACAACAACTGTAACTGTATTAATGTAAGAAAGCAAACATTCACATAAGCATTCACCATTCAATAACATTCATCCTATAACACATGAAATAACGTGGAAACCCATCAGGGAAAAACCACCAAGGTGCTCTTCATCTGGCATGAGAATTACAGGTAGCACCTTGTAGCTTGCAACTTGCAGATTGTTCTTAAGATATGTCTTTTTGACTCAATTTTCTTGCTCTCATGCTCTCTGGTTTATTATCTATCTACTCCTATTGATCCGCACAGAGCCTGGATCGACTCTTCTACTTTACTAGCGGTCTGCAAACATAGCTGCAAGATCCGCGGCTCAACAACCTTCTCCTTCTACTAGACTCTCCTCTTGAGCCAACTACTGAACTACTACTAAATCTACTTCTTGAAGCTACCTCTCCAAGCTAACAACAACAACACTGAAGCTAACTGAATCTAATCTAACCAGGATCTAACCCTTATACAAAGCAAGTTCCTTCTATTTATATCATTTACAAGACCATGCAGGGTCGACTCAGTACTACTCAGTTATTACAGGCTCAAGTAGGTACGAAATATCTCTATTACATTAAATGTTGACTCATACCTAGCTGCGAAAGTCCTGTCATGCATTAACCACATCCTTAACTGGCCGCGGAAATGCCTTTCAGCTCGTTTGTACCAATCATAACTAGCCGCAAAACCATCCTTCTATCTTCTGCTGGTTCGCCCTTTTGCAATCTTCCTTGACTTTCACCTGTTTAGCATTAACTCTTCCACCGACTCTGGATGTGCTTTTCCTTGTCGCACCAACCCCGTCGCAGCTTCCTTTGCTCTGCGCTTCCTTTCCATCCTTATCCTGCCTTTCTTCGTCGCACGCATGTTTTATCTTTCTTCGTCAGTTCATTTGCTTCCTTCTTGACCTGCGCGCACTTTTTCTTCTTTGCTTGCGCGTCAGATTCTTCTTTGTGCACTTTTCCTTGGCGCAACAGTTTCTTTCCCTTCTTTTGCTGAGGGAAAGGCTTCTTGAACTTCTTTGTCTTTGCTGTAAGTGCAATGTTTCCTTCCTTGGTTACCTTACCTGAAGTCCTTCCCTCTTCTTCTATGCAATCGTGCCAAAGCCTTTCAAAGGTTGGCTGATTCTCACGTCCACTAACAGATGCCATGAAGGTTTCCCAAGAGCTTGGGAGACCATCAACCACATTTTGCACAAGGTCATCATCATCAACAATAATACCAATAGCAATGAGTTGATCTCTTACATGTGCAATCTTTGTGAAGAAAGAACCAACCCTGTCATCCTTGTTCAGCTTCAAAGTTTGTAGCCTCTTCTTCAATACTCTCTTCTGGCTGGGAGCCTTCTTCTCATATAGGTTGGCCAAGGTGTCAAAGCATTCTTTAGCAGTCTTCAAAGATGAGATGTTGGGCATCAACGCCTCTTTGATAGAATCATAGATGATCCTTCTAGCCTTACCTTGCTTCCTCTTGTGAGCAAGTCTGCCAGCATTAGATGTTGGCTCTTCGTTGGAATTGAACACAATGTCATCCAAGTCATTCTCTTCTAGAATAGCTGTCAACCTGGCCTTCCAGGAGTTGTAGTTGGCTTAACCTTGTAGCCTATCTTCCGGTCTGAAAATGTTGATGGCCAGCTCTGTCACTTAGTCAAATGTTAAGTCTACAAAACTTATCCCAAGGTCTAGGAAAACAACAACAGTGTTTCTTTACTGTGTTTTCACATGCTAAGCTCTGATACCATGTTAAGTTTTTAGCATTAGGATGATACTTTTAAAAATTGTAGACTAACATAAACAAATGATAAGTGTAGTAAACAACATTCATCACATCAACACAATGGACACAAGAGTTTTCACTGGGGAAACCTTTAAAGGACAAAAACCCCAAAAGCATTAGTGATTCATCTCGTAAATAAGATGATTGAAATTCTTCAAATAGTTCTAGAAACCCCAATAGGGTTAAACCATAAGATCACAAGATCAATTTTCCATTTGCATAAAAAATGCCCAATTAGGGCTTTTTCAGAAATTAGGGCTTGCAACCCTTTTCTCTCTCCTGCCCAACAAAAATCAGGCAGACAGGAAAACCTGTCAGCTTGCCCAGAGTACCATTGCCCTGCCCGATTTGCCTGATTGTCAGTCCAGACTGCCCGCTGCCCGATTTCCAGTCCTGTTGCCTGTCCACGCTGCTTGAGGCCTAATTTTCTGCCTGGAGGGATAGCAGCCCTGGCTTGTGGCCTTACGAGATGGCTTGAGGGCCTGAGTTGGCCCGGCAGCTTTGCGGGCTGCTACAGGACCCTCCCGGGTCTGCCCAGAGGGCCTGTATGGCCATGGCAGCCCTCACAGGTCTGCCTTTTGGCCACCCGAGGGTTGGCCATAGGCCGAAACCCTCTCGGGTATGCCTGCTAGAGGCTTCCTGAGGGTGCTGTGAGGGTAGAGCCCTTACGTGGCCTTCTCGGAGGAGAATAGAGGGCAACACATGAAGAAGAGGGTTGAACAAGAACCTGTTGCCCAAAAAAGAAGCTGTCCGTGAGTAGAGAAGGCTTTCCGGAGACGGATAGTGCTGCCCGAGGATGAAGATGGAGGGTTTTGACAGAAACCCTTAATACCAAAAAATTGATAAGAAACCCTAGCTTAGGGTTTTCCTTTAGGTGGGTGATGATGCCCTAGCTAGACTCATCCATGCTAGGACACAATCATAGAACTTTCTTCTTCACACCTGTGAGATCTTCTGAAGAGCAGCTGTACCTATGAGAGAAAGTGTGTGTGTGTGATAATGAAATGGATTGATCTTATTTTATATCCTTTGAGTCACCTGTAAGTGGGCCAAAATTAGAAATCTCAAAATAATAATATTTTATTCTTTTCTAATTTTGACTTTTGCCTTTAGAGGTACTAAAGGTCTTTTTGCACTTTCACTTTTACACCTTAGTGGTACTAAGGGTCTTTATGTATTTTTGACTTTTGCTTTAGCCTTCTTTAAGCGCCCCCTGTGGTCATCACCTGTGGTCAACGTGGTCTTTATTTCCATTCAAAGCACATTATTAGCTATAGAGAGAATTACTAATGCTTTTATCTCACACTCTATATGACACCAAGATCAGGTACTAGGGAATATTAACCAAGGGTAGCTAAGCCTTGGAGAAGATCGCAAAGCCCATTGATCAAGGGTTAGAGTGTTACACATGCCTAGACCCAGTGTAGGGCTTATAGTTCCTTCCTGGTAACGGACCAGGTGCCTTAGACATGCATGTTTTGAATCTAGGTCAAATACTTGGTAACAGACCAAGTACCTCCATTCTCGAAGAGAATGGCTCTCAGCCCCAGGCTGAGTCCTGGTACCTGACCAGGTGCCTCCATTCAAAAGAATGGCTACTCAGTACTAAGCTAAGTCTACCAGTACTAGACTGGTCCACATCGTGGTCGCAGACCAGATGTCTACCATTCAACAGAATGTTCACTCAACACAAGGTTGAGTCCCCCCAGGGCAGAGCTGGGTCCATATCATGGTCAAGGAACATAAATCATCATTCAACAGAATGATCACTTAACACTAGGTTGAGTCCACACCATGGTCCCAGACCAGGTGTCCCCATTCTCTTAAGAGGATGGCTCTTGATGCTGCTCAGAAAAATCAACAAAGGTGAACTAGGGTTTACAAGGGAAGGAGTTGAATGAAGAATCCCCTTCCTTTCAAGCTCTTGGGGTTGCACTATATAAATAAAGGATTTAGTGTTGCACAATCTGAATGAAGGTAAAGATACAACAAATAGCTCCCATATCAATAAACATGCAAAGAATGGGTTTAATAGAGATTAACTTAAAACACCTTTCTCCAATGAGGTAGTAATGCCCTTTCAATGGCCCAAGCAAAAAGATAGAAATGGCAATGTAAACACCTAAAACAACTTACAACCATGAAGCTCCAAGCGAAATCAAAGCGTCGGACATGAACAGGAAGGGAACCCTAACAATGAGATTTGCTCCAAGAAAAAATGTATCAGTTAAGCTCAAGAGAGAGAGAGCTTCAAAAGTCAACCATGAAGAATGAATGGGAGGATGAAGCCTTATATAAGTTTTAATCCTTCTCATTTTACAATAAAATATGAATAAATTAGGATAAAGCCCTAGATCTAGCCTAAGACAGAGTAAACAAATCAAATACTCCAGCTACTAACCAACAATGATAAAATTATATATAAAAGAGGTGGTCAATGCCACAAGTACGATGTCCAAGAAAGACAAAGGACATAGAAGGAGGGCACCTGCATCAAATGAGGAAACATAGCAAGAAGAAGTCCAACCATAGCCTCCAAAGGATTTCCAAAGGCTAGCACTCCAATAAAAGTGGACCAAAAGTGATGCATGAAATATAGATCTTAGGGTTTTGACCCTAGATCTTCTTCAAACTTGTAACTATCCTCCTCAAATAATGTAAAATCAGGTCCAAAAGATGGCATAAAGTGATGCTAGGAAGCCTCCAAGAGTGAATGCCCTCATCATGTTAGAGTTTGCACTTTAATTCAATTATGTTAGATCTTTAACTGAAAGAATAACAAGCACAACAAAACACAATAGACACAAGAATTTTCCTCGGGGAAACCATAAAGGAGAAAACCACGCAAACTTCGTGAGAGATAGATTCAGCACTAATGCAATATCACAAAATGGAAAACCCAAAAATAAGAAGTCTTTTGCAACTCTCTCTCTTTTTCCTCTAGTGAACTTGTCCACTCTCTCTTATTCATGTGAACTTTGAGTGAGTGTGTATAAATGAGGGAGGGTGCCTCCCTATTTATACACATCAAGTGTCTGACCTAAAACCTAACTAGGCTGACCTCTTGACGTAGCAGGTTTGACTTGTCTCTTGGGAGACTCAAAAATACATTTTACATTATTTCTTTTGGGGTGCTATTGCCCGACTTACAACAACGGTTTTACCTTAATGACCTTACATGACCAAACATAATAATGACATCCTCGAACGAAGGAAAAACATTTTCGATGGAAGTACAATAAGAAGACAATAATAATATAAAATAAAATATCTTCCGAAGTTACATTTACATCAACACTCCCTCTTCACTAGGAAGGTATTTTCTCGCCACAATCATCAACATTCTAGACACACCATCATCGCTAGATCATTGTCGTTGCTGCTGTTGTAATCCTCATTTTGTTGATTATTGATTAGTGACATCTCTCGAATCTATCCGTCATAAGAAGTTCTATAGAGCCAACCCTTTTTCATGCTGGATGTAGGCCTATCTCTCTTCTAGGTCTTCATCATATCCACGATCAAGCCATCATGTAGGTACAACCCAAGACCATTCATTACATTGCCACAACAATTACCTGTGTCTCCTACCGTCATGTCATCATATCCAGATCATCTCATCATCACACACGGAAAGCAACACAGATGCACACCTCATGTCCAATAGACCACCTGCGTCTCCCACCCAGTAGGTACAACCCAGGAGCACCCTAGGTGCATTACATCCCAAGGACCACCTGCATCTTCCACCATGCGAGAACCAACCTAGGCGTACACCACGTCTTTGTGACTGATTGACCTCTCATGCGATCATAGCTAGGATCTAATATCCCAAATACTGATATTCTACTGTTTTGTATTCCAAGGCTCACTTGTATACTGATAATATGCAAGAATATTGAATAAAACTTTGCATGCAAGGTGCCGGAACAATGGCCCTAAATTATAGCTAAACTAGGGTAGAGATTTGTAGAGAGAAGATCAACACTTACCACTGATAATCAGGCTGATGATACTCCAGAGATAATACACATGCATAAAGAGCTGAACCAATGAAGAACTGGTGCTTCCTTCTCGGTGTTACCGCCCAACAACATGAACCCCCTCCTCAGTTAAATGTGACGTTTTTGGTGAAGGAGGTGTCTGATGAAGATGAGATTTTACTGGGATGAAGGTCTTCCCGTGCCGGAGAGAATGACTGGAGCATGCAGAGGTTTTGACCCCTCTAAGTAGGCTAGCAAATTGGTTTACCTATTTAGTTGCTCATGCCCTCAACTACATGAAACTGATGAGAACTGCTCCAGATGAGCAAATTGGAAGTTGATGATCACCCAATATCGTAGGATGATCCTGCTGATGAAGATGATGCCAATATTTAGAAGATAAACTGAGATCCGGAGACCCAGCGTATGCTTTGGTGTTTCCTAGCTAAATCCCCAGCTGCACACGTGTCCCTGCAAACAATCTTATGATGGATGCCAAATAGTTGTATATGATTGAATAAAGATGAAGAGCGGATGGTGGACCTAAATGGCCTACCCTGAAGGAGACTAGGGCATATATCTCATTGTCGAAACCTCGTTAGTTGAAGACTCTGTCTTAAACCCCAACTGCTGTTGCTACACACTGTGTTGCTGCTCCAAGATTCCAAATCAACAATAATAATAATCGATACCTTCTTTAGTCCAATAACCTTTCTTAAATAGATGATCATGTGCTTTTAGGGTTTGCATATCACTTTTAGGGTTTTCGCTTCATTTTTGCATGCATGCAATTCTAATTTCATGTTGACTTTAATACTGAAGAAATAAGGCCTACATGCTCTGCATGCTTTAGGATATGAATTTTGATGGCCTTCTTACTACACTGATGACTTAATAATATTGAATTGATGTACCTTTCTTCTCCTAGTGCTATCAGTCCTTAGTTATTCCCTTTTCTTTAAGACCCACTTGAACCTATGGAAATAAGATAGGTTAACGGGTGTCTCAGGGTGGTTTAGTTGGAAGAGGACATTACATAGGAGCACCCCAGATGCATTACGTCCCAAGGACCACCTGCGTCTTCCACCATGCAAGAACTATCTCTTGTGCATTTGCGTCTTCCGGTGGACCTCTCATTGTCTCTAGCATGGGAGTACAACCAAGAGAACCTCGGGTGCATTATGTCCCAAGGACCACCTACGTCTTCCACCATGCGAGAACCATCCCTAGTGCATTTGCGTCTTCTGGTCTCGTCACTCCCTCTTTCTAGGGACCTCGATCTGGATAACACCAAGTCTCTCTCTGAAGTGTTCAAACTTCACTTTGGCTAACGACTTGGTCAACACATCAACTATCTGCTCGTCTGTCGCCACATACTGGAGCTTCATTGCTCCTCTCTGCACCATATCCTGGATATAGTGATTCTTGATCTCAATATGCTTCGACTTGTCATGGAAGACCAGGTTCTCTAACAACTTCACACAATTCTGGTTGTCGCAAAAGATACAAATCGCCTCTAACACGAGATCAAACAAATCTGGCAGTAGCTTCCGAACCCATACTACCTCAGGACTAGCCGAACAGGTAGCAACATACTCTGCTTTGGTTGTACTCAACTCCACACATCACTGTTTCGTGCTAAACCAGGAGATCGTATCAAGTCCCAAACTGAAGCAATATCCCGAAGTGCTCTTCCTATTTGTGGCACTGCCCGCTTAGTGAGCTGGATCACAAGGGACCACATACATATGAGTGGACTATCTCCAATATTCCTTTTGCTTTGCTTTCATTGTTGGGAAATGCTTTCTTTACATTCTTTCCTTGCGTACATCCCTTGCAAATGCCTTCATGTTTTGTCTGGATTTCTGGAAGTCTTGAAACTGCTTTGCTTGCAATAGGTAGTGCTCTATAGTGCACATGTGCAAGACTTCTATGCCATAGTTCACTTGGTTCCGTGGAGTTATGAACCAATGCTTGTTCAGGTTGTCCCTTCAACTTGTACAAGCATCCCTCTTGCTCTCCAATTACTGATGCATCATCTATTGTCTTTCCTTTTGGCCACATTAGGACTTGGCCATCAAAAAATGCAACCCTTGTTTCTTTTGCATCTAGTGCCGAGATGGAGAGAAGATTCTTCTTTTATCCCGAAACATATAGAACATATTTCATCTTCAAAGATTTGTCAGAGTCTAGCTTGTAGGAAGCTTCTCCACTTCCTTTTATGGGGTATTGATTGTCATCCCCAAGCTTCACCTTGTGAGGCGACTCATGCTTAGATAGATTGATGAATGATTCTTTGTATTTCGTCATGTGCTTGGATGCTCCACTATCTACAAGCCAAACATTGCTCCCATGTGTGATAGTGCACATGATTGCTGAGATTAGGACATATTCTTCATCACTTGAAGAATCAATTCTTTCTTCTTTAGTTCTTTTCCTTGCTGTTTCATCATCTTCAACGGTGTGAGCATGATGTCTTTTCTTGTTAGTCTTCTTGTTGGAGGAACCTTTGTTTCTTGGACAATATCTGGAGTAGTGCCCCTTCTCATCGCATGTGTAACATCTAATACTGGATAGGTCTCTTCTGGCTCTTCTTTGTCTTCTGTGATGGTGGCCCTCCCTCTTGTTATGATTTCTCTTAGTGTGAACTATGAGAGCTTGATCATCATTTGCTCCCATCTTCTCTTCTCATGTTATTAACCGAGCTTCTTCTTGAGTGCATTCTTCCCATAGTTTGCTGAAGGTGATCCACTTCTTTCTGGCACATATTCCTTGAATGAATGAGTCCCATGATCTTGGGAGGTCATTCAGTGTGGTCATAATGATCTCTCCTTCTACCTTTTCTTCAACTGCTTCAAGTTGTTCCTTGATTTGAGCGACCCTTGTGAAGTAGGATTGTATAGTCTTTGAGTTTAGGATCTTCACATTCTTGAGTTGGTTCTTTATTGTCATCTTCCGGTTGATGTTCTTTCCTTCGAATAACATCGTCAAAACATCGAACATCTCCTTGGGTGTCTTCAAAGATGACACATGAGGAACGAGATGATCTTTAATGGAATATCCAAATAATTCTCTTGGCCTTGACCAAGTTCTTCTTGTGGATAGCCTTTGCTTCATCTCCCTCTGGTGCTGGAACTTCCTCACTAATATATTTGTCCAAATCATTTTCTTCAAGAACGAGAGATCCTATACTTCCATGCTCGGAAGTTGTCAGCTCCCTTAAGCTTATGACCTCAAATGAAAATAACAGAGATTTTAGGTCTTACCAATTTGAGATGTCCAACCTGGTTCTGGAGTTGGTTGCCCTAGGGTTTGTTAGAGAAACCCTAATTTTCCAAAATAGGAATTCAAACTTCTGATTGGACATGAAGATGCACCTCTTCAAGGTGAGTTGTCCATTGTACTCCCTTTTCCAAATTGATGGAGGAAAACCCCAAAAGCTTGATGCCCTAGTTTTCTCTCGAAACCAGTGTTTGGGTAAAAAATGAAAGTCCTCTAAACTTGATTCTAATTCCTCCAAAAGATGCACCCTCCTAGGGTGAGTTAGCTTAACCCTCTTTTTTTGACGATCTGTGGAGAGAAGACCTTGAAAAGGCCCTAGTTTCCCACTGCTGCACAATGCCTTCTTTTAGAGTGGCTTTGATACCATGTTAGAGTTTTCACTTTAATTCAATTATGTTAGATCTTTAATTGAAAGAATAATAAGCACAACAAAACACAATAGACACAAGAATTTTCCTCGGGGAAACCATTAAGGAGAAAACCCCACAAACTTCTTCAGAGATAGATTCGTCACTAATGCAATATCACAAAATGGAAAACCCAAAAATAAGAAGGCTTTTGCAGGTCTCTCTCTTTCTCCTCTAGTGAACTTGTCCCCTCTCTCTTACTCATGCGAATTTTGAGTGAGTGAGTGTGTGTATAAATGAGGGAGGGCGTCTTCCTATTTATACACATCAAGTGACCGACCTAAAACCTAACTGGGACGACCTCTTGACCTAGCAGGGCCGACTTGTCTCTTGGGAGACTCAAAAATACATTTTACATTATTTCTTTTGTGGTGCTATTACCTCGACTTACAACGGAGGTTTTACCTCAATGACCGTACATGACCAAACATAATAATGACATCCTTGAATGGAGGAAAAACATCTTCGATGGAGATACAATAAAATACAATAATAATATACAATAGAATATATTCCGAAGTTACATTTACAACTACACATCCAAAAGTCCTCCAAATTTGGAATGCTCATCAAAACCTAGGTCCGTGTGCAAGCAACTGCCAAAGGTGGGACAGCTCCATCAATGATGCACCAAAATCCAAGTGAAAACACTTCTAGAGGGGATGGGCCCTCTGAAAATATCTCAACCAATTGTTAAGATCTCCTCCAAGTGGCAAAGTGCATGAACATGTACAATAAAATCCCAGCATATAGCAAGAGATGACTAAAGTACCTCAACATGTGTGCTACCATGCCAACTCAATAATACAATGATATAACCATGCCTCCACATGTGTGCTAAGAGAGGGCGCTCAAGGAAGCTGATGTGTCAACTCAACAATACTCCTTGGGAATTGGGATCACCATCATGCATAAAAATATGTAGCAAATTGGCCCCCAAAAGCAGAATTAGACGTCTAGAAAGAAGCTGCCATAGCTCCAATGCCCTTGGGAATTAGGGGGAGCCTTCTACACCCCTGGAAAGTCCTCGAGATAATCTTTCCAACCATATATCATAAGTTAATCTTTCCAACCATATATCATAAGCCACCATCTAAACTAGGGCATTGGAGATCCAACGGTCTGAAGTCAGGTTCCTGTTATGCACAAATCATCCTAGGATCAGCACAAAACAAGGTGTCGAGCACTCTAGATCACCATGAAGATCATCAAGTTAACATCAACCATGAGCACATCAATCGTCAATCGTCAACTAAGACATCAACATCATGAAATGCAACCCTACCACCAAGCTTTCAAGACCATTCAGAAGAATTATCAACCTGTTTTGTGATGAAAATCACAAGTGAAATGATAAGTGGACAATTACTAGTGTTTGCAGTTGTGAGATTGGGTGCACGTTCCAAGATGGGTGCAAATACAACAGTATTTGTTTTCTATGGAAAAACTTACATATTTGATATTTCAAATAGAAAATCAAAATATACATTGTCTGGCCTTTATGGCCCTCTCTTAGCCTTAAAGACTTTACTTTTCTATGCATAAAAAGAAATTGTCATAATTCCAGACTTGTCCTACATATACTTATTACAGTCATCCAAGGCCTTCCTAAGCCTTCTTTTGTCATCAAAGCATACAAAATATACAGACAAGATGAGACAGTTCAGTGCCTTAGTGTCAACCTTCCAAAACCCTACATCATTAAAACTCTCAGGACTCAGAACATAACTTTTTTCTGCAAGAACAGTTTATGAAAATTCTTAGAATATAAGGATTGTTATGTAATAAAGTCACTTGGAATTTAGGTTGGACTAATGTTCACTTTATGTGTAAAACAGTTTATCACACATTCATAAATGTAAATGACTTGTTCTGTGAACATTGGTATATGATATTGTGTTGTATTGTGTATCTCACATGTGTTAGAGTTTCTAGATTTTTGGAATATGGTATCAAAGTGGGAATGCACCCCTGTCTAGTCCACCAACTATGGTCTTCTCTTGCATCACAAGATGATCTGGAGAACCAGAAAGGTGTGATTAGGAATTGAGGCTGTTACCATATTCAGCTCACCGTTTTTGTCTGCCGTATTGCCATACATTCAACTGTCAGTTTTTCCTCAGCTGTTCATTATAAGATATGCAGTACCGTTGTACATACTACATACGGTCACCATTGTTTTAGTCAACTGTACATTGTATGATAAACCATACGTTTGTGCACAGCCTCCAATTTTTCGCTCACTCATACATCATATGATCTGTTGTATACACATTTGCCATTTTTTTTTCACTAAGACATTGCTATACACTTTCTTCAGCCGCTGTACAAATTCTGGATTCCACTGCCATACAATAATTTATACTCAACCATACAACTTACATCAAGTTGATTCAGCTGTACGATCTCAATCAAGCGGATTTACCTACAGGTTCTCTACAAATGAGTTAGCTGCTAAATAAATTTTTGTTTTGGCATATCAGATCTGTAATTAACAAGATGTATCGCTTTATCTTGATTTTTATGGAAAAATTTCAGCATCCATGTTTGTCTTAGTGGGATAAAATGTCATTTTGTCATAATCCAGATTCCAGACTAGTGGCAGATCTGAGTATTTCTTGCATGATTTTCACTGTATTTTACCAGTTTGTGGAAAAATACTATATGTGTGAGTATTTCCGTCTATAAAACAATGGAAAAACCTTTAGAGAAATATTCTAGCTTCAATTTCCACACTTTGAAAGTGAAAATTTGGATCCAGTTGATAAATAAAAAACTGTGGGGAATCGTTAAAGGAACTGAGACACCACCTTAATCAAGCATCCTTTTATGCATCCTTATTACCTTAATCAAGTATCCTTTAAATTATCAATTAGAGGGATTGCATCATCTTATGAGCATTGGTTTACTCGTTAGTCACGTGATACTTCACAAATAATCACCATGAAGACATCACACCAAATGTCCAAGCCAACCACCATGGCAACCACTCAACCATGAAGAAGCACCATCTTTGAATCAAGAACACAAGTGTAGCCCCTGCCCATCCAAATATCTAACCAGGAAGAACTGCAAGCTCAATCCTTGTGAAATTTTTTACAAGTGGTGTGATGGAAATCACATGTGATCCTCATACAATATGAGGGGTAACACTCCCAACAAAGGGGACATGACCCATGTCCAGTGCTAGTCCACCCTCTATTTCCCCTTTCTCCTCAATGAAGGATTCCTTCCTTGGTCTTAAATTGTATTTTGACCTTCGATGTTTTTGTGGGCCATTTCCCTTTTCCTCCTTCAAGGACCTCTCTTTAAAGTTTTGAGTAAGTATCAGCCTCAAAATTTCCAAGGAGCACCTCTTGGTCATTGTCCTGAGATACCAAGGCATTTTAATTTTTGACAACCAATAGGATTAGCCGATTAGGGTTTCCTACCTTTGAACCACCTTTATTGACCTCAGAACTAGAACATGTATTCTTTACTAATGAATTTATATCTTTTCTAATTGAAAAGGAACATGAATCTATGCCTTGATTTAGCATACCTTGTTGTGGACAAGGTTTAAGGCTTTTGCCTCATGGAGCTCCATTTCTGTATCCTTTGGAGAAATTTGTGTTGGGAGAAATGATGTTTGAGACTTCTCACCTCTTTCATGAACTTTATCACCGTACGCTTTTTCACCATGCTCGTAATCCAAGTTTCTTCATACGACGCTTCACTTTTTTTTACCCATATTTTCTTGCTGCATTTCTTCAAAATCTTGTTTTTCCTTACAATGTCTTTATAGATGTCCCACTCCATAACAAAAAGCACAATGAAAAGGTAACTTCCAATAATCCAGTTTCTCCATATATTTCTAGGAACCCCACTCAATTTCTATCTCAACGGGAAGCCCTTCATGCAAGTTAACTTCCACATAGATCTTCATGATATATTTGTCTTCTAAACCCTGGAAATTATCTTCTAGGGTTATAAGTATGCATAAATAATTCCCTAGTTTTTCCAAAATGTGTTTGCTCCGTAATTCAATTGGAAATCTGGGCAGTGGGAATTAAAACCCACACTTGCTGAATAAGCATTGGCTTGCTTCCCGGATCAAAATCTAGTCTCAATCTTTTTAAACACAGCCCTGAAGGATCCCACAGTTAATTCTGACTTAGTATAGCGTCTGTATCATTAGCACTCCTAAATTTGAAGCAATTCCAACCCTACAACAGAGTATTGAATTTAGAAATGTAACGTAATAACTGTTTCCAACCAACTTCTTAACGAATCCCCTTTCAACTCTTTGCCCATAAATCAACCTGTCAACACTTTCTCCATTAACCCTTCCACTCCTTCCATTCCAATGCCTTTTACACAACCATTTTTACCTGGTCCTTCTTTTGCCTAGTGCACTTCTATTTTGTTTTCCTCTTAACAGGGTTATTCCCCTCACTGCACACAACACCTCCTAAAAGCCTAGCTTCCCCAATATCATCTCGTGTTTGGATAACCCTGGATCACTGTAGTGAGATTTAGGAGTCTGGATGACAGATTGGCTACAGGATGAACAAGGAACTTTTGAAACTTCCTTCGGGCAAGCCCCAATACCCTTGTCACCATCAACCTTAACACCCTGTCCGGCATTCTTCAATGAACTGTCTGATCTGAAGACATAAATGCACTTTGAAAGGGCTGTCAGGTTCCCCTTGCACTTTCTGATCTTTTAGGTCCGCATGTTCTTCCTTCCCATGGCCGCAAAGAGATTAGGAATTAGGGCCAAGTAGATTGGAATACTGAGCTAAATACTCCTTGAAAGCCTGCACAGTCTTCCATCACTCTAAGAGCTCCTTCCTGGGCTGTAATATGGATTGGGGACTTGGAGTATCATCCTCCCCGTTGTCAACCAAATCCAGATCATTCACCACTACCCCTTGTCGAAACAAGTAGATTCAGACAGAAAAACCCATTTCTCACATGAGCCCTATATTTTCCAAAGCTCCAAATGAAGCTATACACACACATATTTGTTCCAAGGAAAACCTTGTGGGATCCCCCATCTTACTCAGAATATCCAGAGGGAGGGTGGCTATGTCAAATAATTGCACAATATGGTACTTAATGTATATAGATCTTTGTTATTTGCTTAAGATTGTGGATGCAGTCTTGGGTGCCTTCTGGACTCTTCAAGTCTGGAGTTCCAGCAAGACAGGCATAGCAGGACTTTAGGATGAGGGAGAACTATGGGCCCAACAGGACCTGCAGGTCTGTCTGAGCTTGCAGTCAGTTACTGCAGAGCCTCCATACCCTTTTGTCAGTTGATTGAAAAGGTATTCTATTTTCCTTGTCCATATAATACACATGCATGCAAGGAAAAGGGTTGGGAACTCTGCATGCCTAAGATTGCAGCAAAGCTACATTACAAAATTTCACAAACAGATTAGTGACACAAAGAAAATCCAAGGGCTGAGTAGTTTTGCAGCCCTAAAGGTGGAGATATCACTATTTGCCTTCCCACAGAAAAATAATTTAAAAAGCCCTCATGTTTTGATTCGACTAAAATAAAGGGTCTTTACATGTAGTTAACAAAGGAGCTTGTGCAGCTATACTTGGTAAGTTATATTGACATGCATTGAAGAAATACTAGAATAGTTTGCAACTTTGTATCATTTATTGTATTTAATTTGTTGACATTGGCATAGCCTAGCCGATGGTGCTTGATACACCAAACACATCTTTGTGGTTCAAACTGTGTTAAGTATAATACTTTTACAAATGCACTCATTGATTCAGCCAGCAGTTAATGTGGAAATACCAAGAAGCTGGGAAGTTGTATTCTAACTTTAGGATAGGTACCATGGTGATTCTTTCAAGTTCCAATTTTTGAAACTGTACCAAATTATATCTGCAGACTGTTGAAAAAAGGCCCCGGGAAATGATGCTACGTCGTGAATTTGCCAGTGCTGTAGGATATCTGAATCAGATTCTTTCGGAAGAAAATCGTCTCAAGTTTATCCATTGGGACTTTCACAAGTTTGCAAAAAGGTCTCTAATCCAACTGATAGTTTGCTGTATGATTTTTTATCGCAGTTGCACATCCATTTTGCCTTATACTGATTATTTTGTGCTGCAGTAAATCTGCGAATGTCCTTGCAGTTTTGGGTGGCGTTGCCAGTGAAGCACTTGACTTGACTGGATTCTATTACAGTGGGAGGCCTTCTTCTATTAAGCGACAACTTGTGAATCAACCAAGTCGAACTAATAATACAAGGTTTTCAGTCACAGTGTCATTTCATTTTGCAGAAGAAACTGGCTTGATTGACTTTTTCTGAGGATGAATGTTGATTCAGCAAAACAATTTAGTGTTTGTTATATCTGTTTAAATGATCAAGTGGAAGTGTGCTTGTGTCAGTGGGTATCATTATGTTTGTTACAAAGATGTGCTTTTACATGATCTCTCTTCAACTTATTTTTCTCTTTTGCTCTTTCACTATTTCATTAATCTATCTGATTTTTAATTCATCCTTGAGATATATTATGCACACACATGCTTGTTATCATTCAGGTAAGAAATCTTGGAAAATTCCCTTCATTTTATGATAGGGCTAAAATTAATATTTTGATGTCAAAAGTTGTAACAGTTCAAAATTGCAGTGATGATCATAAATAGAAATAATTGATCATGCTAGTATAGGGCAAACTGTAAAACCTTATATTAGCCTTTGAAGCCCTACTTTAACAGGTCAAATCAAGCAGGACGGAATGTGCCATAGGGAGTCTTCCCTTATTCAACAAATGATTATAATGGAAGTCCTTAAGATAGACATGCAGAGAATATTGAGTGGTTCTGATAGTGTGCAAGTCTTAATTAGATGAATAAAAGAACTCCTCACGAGAGGTAATGTTGGATGTACTTCAGGTCATGAGTGCAGGTGTCTATTACGTTTTTTGAGTGGGGAAATGTTTCAGCTTCCCCAAATTACACATTCATAACTTGAGTCCAAAGTTTATAATCTTCAAAGCTAAGTTGCAGGAAACTCGGGTCTGGCACCTGTTTCAACCCTGAAAACTCACTGAAACTCAGAAACGTGTATGGTACTTGACGGAAACTCGTTTCCATCCATACAAAATGTGTCCCCGTACGGGAAACACATTTGTATGGACGAAAATGCTTTTTTGTCATGTTTTCTCTCCTGGGACCTGTACAACTTGTTTCCCATCAAATAAAAGCCCATCACTTAAAAAACTGGCCCATAATGTCTCTTTCCGCCCACAGATTTCAGTAATTAAGGGTTAATACCTTAAATCTTAAAATAAAATTTAATTCTAGATGCTTCTAATTAGGTTGAAGAAAATTATAAAGGAGAACATTACTATATTCTCTCCTCACACAAGCGACTTCAGTGCTCAGGACCCAAAATATAGCAGTGGGCCTTGTACAAATTGGGATGTCAAGCTAGAGTCTACTGACTTGGGCCTCTCTCTTGCTGCACTAAATATTGAGGAATCTAGAAATGGAATTGGAAATACTTCTTCCACTCTACATTCTGTTGTTTAGCATGCTTCTTGTTCAATTTTTGAGGAAGACTATGACGATGAGGATGACGAGTAGTCTGAGTTCACGTTTTACTTTTTATATATGTTAGTATGTTCATTGTTCATGGTTTGATACATTGTACTTGTAGTGTCATACATAAAGGCTAATTTTAAATATATACTATTTAGCCTTGTTTACAAAGGCTATTTTTGGATATTACTACTTGCATGAATGAAATTATATAGACTTGGTTCCATGAGTAAAATGTGATGTTACATGTATGATTTAAATTTTATCTACATCATATATCATTTATAATTATAATGTTGCTTGCTGGTAAATGTAATTAATAATTTATGGTTTATGTTTTATGACAATTTTGTCCTTGTTCACTGTTGCCGCCTAATTCACACTTTAAGATGCAGGAAAGTCACAACCTGCTATGTGTGTCCTTGGGGGCAAGCGAGAGCTGGGGACCACTGTCACCACAGTCTACAGCTCCTCCGTTTAGGCAAGATCCCAACAGAGCCAAGGGGGGTAGTCCCTATGGAAAAACTAAGTTCCATATTTATTAATTAATTACAGATTAATTAAAGGGATCTTTTATTAAGATTGAGGCTAAGGTTCTAGGAGATGACAGTCAAACTAATGCAATATGCAAGATTTAAATGACAGCCAGTCCTTTTATTTGAAAACCAGTGCCTAAAGAATGGAGTCAGAAAATACAACTTTTAATGGATGCAAATCTAAGTTATTTAACCACAGACTAAGTTGTCTAACAACGATATGAATAAATAAACCAGTGATACAATAATGAATCAGATATCCAAGCAATGTATAATTGATCTAAAATTATCAATATTAACCAATGAACAAGATTTACAAGTTATGAACCAAAGAAAGCAGAAGAAAACTCTAAATGGAAATTATTAACCCACAGTGAATAAAGGAAAGAAAGACTTTTAAGTTTGATTTACTTGAAGCACTTTAAGCAAATGTTAAGCATTCACCACATGAGCAATTACAGAACAGAAAGTAAATGAAACTGAAAGTGAAGTGTTGGAGTGCTTGCGGTAAAATAAAATTGAAAGTGCTTGTAGTGAAACCTTGAACAACAAGGCAAAGATAAACAGACCAATGTTTGCAGGGCGTTTTGCAGTGTATCTTGGTAAATTTTAATAAATTTTATTAGAGTTGGAATCTTTGATTATGTTTTAGAACCGGTGGTGTGACTACCCCGATCTAGTTCTTCTCAAACCGAAG